>VOMN01050790.1:0-19399 GCA_014899125.1 Orchestia grillus | reverse complement strand
AATGCAACTCAAAGTTTCTGAAAAAGTGTTCCCCAGTGTATTTTGTAAAAACAGATACGGGTACAAACTTTACGTATATATATGCATGATGGTGGAAGAAATTTAACAACGAGACACTGTACTGTGCTATTGCACACAATCTAAACTTGAACAGGAAATCTTATGTCGAAACAAAGTGCCACGATGAACTCCTACTGGTCAAACGCAAAAGTTACCTAAAAGTTACCACAGACTAGTTATTGAGGAGCCCAATAGAGGACTTCGGAACTGTAGACGCCTGCACTGCTGACTGTTCCAGGTAGCTGTGGCTGTATTGCGGCTCTGAACGAGACCACCACCCTCGACAGGGTGCACTGAACGAGACCACCACCCTCGACANGGGTGCACTGAACGAGACCATCACCCTCGACAGGGTGCACTGAACGAGACTATTACTCTCACCAGGGTGCACTGAACGAGACCATCACCCTCAATAGAGTGCACTGAAATAGGTCATTAACTCCAATAGGATACTCAGAAGGCAACCATTATCCTTCAATGGGATGCACCGTTAGAAGACGATGTGTTTTTTCCAATGGATATTTTGACCTTCAGCACACTAATTCTTGGAAGTAAAATTTTTTCACGCAAATATTCAGGTATAACTTGAAATACTTTGCTTTTTGCTGTACAATTCTAAGAGCGTTTCAAATTCATGTTCGCAAAGCCATTTCATTCCGTATTCCCAATGATAAAGCAAATTACTTCTTCGAAGGCAAAATATTCTTCAGAATATCGATACTTAGTCACGTGCACTAAACATTTTCAAGTCGTGCAGAAATCTATCAGCGCGGCGAGCTCGAAAAAACTGGAAAGATTTGGAGAAATTCTCGCAAATGAGCGTCCACAGTTGCTTCCCCGTATCTACCCAAAGATACCTTCTCTTTTTAATTAACGGGACTTCCAGAGTTGCATGTACGGACAGTCTGCGTTGTCTAGCGAAGCTGGACAAAAGTTGTCGGTAGGGGTGAAGTGATGGTAATAATAATTTTTGTCTCATGTATTTAGATATTACATCTAGTATTTATTTCCTTATCTTGCAGTCGCAATAATTTGCAGAAAACATACTTTCATGTATTCATTTTGAAGAATCTCAATTCAAGGTTATTCTTGGCTATTGCTTACATTTCCATCATAAATTTTTGCTTGGCCGATAGAAAAATAATACTTCATCGCTCACAACGCTTGCGAAAAACTCATGGTAGCTTGAAAATCGTAACATCTTATATTTTCATTCTAGAAGAATGTTATCTAAAAGAACATAGGGATCTGTCCCCCACAGCTGCATGTTTGAGCTTCATTAAGAAGACGAAATCTGAAGAGCCACTTCGGCGCAGACGTAAGGCTACATATGTCAGCAAAGGAATAACGTAGCCTGGGATAAAGGACCCTGTTTTTACAAGTCTGTTGTTTTAGCTAAGAAAATATAGCAGGAAGCAAGGAAAAGGACAATGCTTCGGAAAAACAAGGACGAATTACTTTAATGTTACGTCAGAATAAGATGATTTGAAGTCGGTGTTTAAAAAGTAAGATGATTAAGTAAGTAAAATCTAAAAGTAATATGATTATAAGTCCGTATGGAAGGAGTCTTTCCCCTCCCATGAATTATTTTTAGATGAAGTTCATGACCCTGGGTACAGTCAAATGCGCCGTAATTTGCTGCCGCTAAATTATCAACAGAATCGTAAAATTGCGAGAGAAATGTGGTTGGTAGCACAAAGAATTTTTTAAAAATTTACCAAACATTTACTTAAATTGTTGGGGGCAAACCTTATCTTCACTTGAACTCGCTCTTGTGTGTGGAACAAGTATTGATGATGACCCCCTAGCAGCAGACGGGAGATTGATTTATTGACAACCTGGAAAACTCTGAATAGGAGACTTCGATTTTGTCCGACCATTTGGTATTGAAAATTGGCAGCTTTCGCAACCCACGCAACTCGAACATGTACTTGTCAAATCAGATTGTTTTCATTTCTTTTGGACTATCATTAGTTTAAACTTTCTATTTTCATTCCGAGCCTTTTCACGCAGTGAATAAAACATTGAGCAAATTTTTGAAGAACGTTCCGAAATATTTCGTTGCATTGAAGGTAACAGCTAGAGCTGGAGTAGGCGCATTGCCATGATTTTAAAAAGATCTTCCTGTCGTAAGTACCTGGAGGAAAGGCAGCGCCGAATTTACAGCATCCGTTTTGAAAATCTTGGAAACATCATTTCCGTGGCGTTGGCGCAACCAACACTCCATTTGGACCGCTCACCTGCTCTATATAGCAAGTTTTCTCCAGAGCAACGAATGTAGTTTTTACCTCGTCAGCTTTATGATTTGCGGGCGGAACTGAGATGCCTTCGAAAACATGACATCGTAGAAGCGTAGATGGTGGTATTTCGAATGTATTTAACGAATCAGGAGCCGGAATTCTTCAAATAAAAATACGAAAAAATTCTGCTAGCAGGAAAATTTTTTACATGGGTTGACAATATAATGGTTAGGTATATTAACGTAGTGTAAGCAAACATAAGGTGAAAAATTTTCTCACGTATGAAAATGTAGCTATTGTTATCAGCGTCCCATTTATGAGACAGTAGCAGGTAGAGGGTTAGAAGGGCAAAATTTCACTAAGTCTGAGTTTTTTCTATTCGTAATCAAAAAGTTGTTGAAGAAAAAGACATATGCCAAGTCACTACAAAAAACTTGAACCAGTTTGAGGAGGCTGGAATTAAGCCAGCTAATTAATAAAGCCAGAGTGTCGGATAGTGCCCATACATTACTCGTCTAAAACTGGCGTCATTCAGCAATTCTAAGCTCATACCTGCCCTATACGGATGAGTGCGGCCTACTCGACTAAGCTGAACAATGTTATTTGACTGTGAAGAGTTGTAAAGCACAAGGACTGAAAGTAGTGTTTAAACGAATGAAGATGAAAACCTTACACAAAAAATGTCAAAGGGAATAAGATGAGAAAATGACTATTCTAGAGCAGTTTTTCTCCAAATTCACTCGCTAAGAACTCCATCAAGAACAAAAACTGGGAAAGAAAAATAAGGGTCAACTGATTTCAAAACTGAAACCCAAGACAATGCTCATGCTCGTAACTTTACATTTATTTGTCGGTGGTGTTTAGGGAGAATGTTAAGGGTTCTAAGGACATCAACCCGAACACATGGTTAGCGTATTTCTTTACCAGAGATATAAGAGTAGCTAATCACCATCACCGGACAGACTCATAGTATCCAATGTGTGATAAGGGACACGTATCTTTGCTCTGACAAAGAAAGTGAACTGAACTCTGGTCTCGTGGCTTAACAACCTATATATTATAGTTTAAGAGTGTTTCAGAGTGACGGCAGAAAGTGGTAAAATCGTGTAAAAGGATTAGTGGAACTGTGACACTCTTAATTTAGAACTGAAAATATTGTTACTGCTACTTTATTATCTCTGTAAATATTTTTATAATAACTGTCAATATTGCTTTTGATACTATCATTATTATTGTTCTTATTAATATTGTCATGGTTGTAATTATTGTCATTTTCAATGTCCCCAAAATTATTATGAACATCTAGACGAATGTCGTTGAATAAACATTAGCGTAACTACGTAGAAAAACTTTTATACATCCAATATAATGAAAGCATTGAAAGTTAATAATTATTTTTTTCAAGGAAATTGATTCAGTGTGTAACTGTGTAAACCAGAATCTCAACTGAGAGGCCTTGAATGATTTCCTTTACGATTGTTGAGGTTTTATTCGAAAACTAGCACCAAGCAATGAATTCAACCCCCACCAATGCATTTAGCATTTGAGTAAGGTCAACTTGGAGTGACTTGGACGCCATGGGAATAGTGTTGTACTCATTCCATGGCTTCACACAGTTAGGATCAGAAAGACTTTCACCTTAGAGAGTCGGCCCCGCTGTGGCTCGGCGTACTGGCGTTGGTGTGCTGAGATGGGCCTGATCGAACCATCTAAAGATTGTCACCATTTACAATTTGCAGGAGCTCAAGTAAGACTTGTGAGCACGTCTTTCTCTAGCGCAGGAGGAAATTTTAAAGATGATGATACACGTTATGTCCTTTAAGAAGTGGTCCTTAAATGCTGTCTCTAATTCGGGCGAGAAAAACCATCAGTTGTTGTTAGCATGAGTCTGGGGAGCTGATGAGTGGTACAAAACGGTGCGCTGTGCAAATAAAGTCGAGTCAAAAAGACACAGTTTAGAAAAAAAGGAAATTTAACATTTTTCGCAAAAATTTGACGAAGCAAGCTTTGTTAAAACTTTTGTGAAATTTCTTTCATGTACCTTTTAAAAATTCTGCCCACAAAAATGCAGGAGAAAATATCGGTCAACTTACATAAAAACTTGTTCGAAAATTACTCACTGTATTTAACATTCTCAGTACGGGGATGAGAATCATCAATGTTATTAAGCATGTATCCGTTTAAAAATGCCTGCAACCTCCAGAATTCTAAGAAAACTAAAATAGAAAATAAATTGTGATCGACGTCATGACTTCGTGACGTCATTCTGACGAGAGCGAAATTTGAGCACGTGTTGCTACTGGTGCATGCAAGAGGAGCTTGCAGAAATATCCCTAACAAAAATTTGTTATTAGTAGCCTTGATGAAATAACTTTTATGCGTTGTCAATGCAATCAACAACTACCTTAATTATGGGTAATTGAACAGTTAATCCTAAACTTCAACGTTTCTAGAAAAAATACATTCTTACATTCCGGTAAACGCAGCCATGCAACATGTTTACAATATAGTTTCTAGCAGGCTCTTAGTTAGATTCGAAATTTGACTTCAGGTATTCTAAGTCCCTTTCATTCATTTAATTGAGAATTAGTGACAGGGTCTTTGAAATAAGAACACCTCTCAAAGGTCATTTCCGTGAAATTTCGTAAATGCTAGAAGCCTTGAAGATGTAGTAAGAGAAAGACAGGAATCATTCATGAGATTTGATTGAAAGAATTTTGGGCACGGAAAATGCCACAACAGAAGTTCTAAAACTTGCAGTAGAACTCCAAGCATCTGGCATTACTATCCCTTGATATTTGCAGGAAGTCATTGGGTGACTGAAGAAATCTAATAAGTTTGTTCAGCATACACAGAGTTACGTTTCAAACAGACGTTTCGAAGTTTGTTTGACGTTGGTCTTCCAGCTCGATAGACTGTGCATAAATTGAAACATTGTGCACAACGAGACATGAATGATTTATGAGACAATGACAAACATCAGGACAATACCGACAAAACTATATATCTGAAGCTCAATCCTTCGTCATTCTTTCATCTTAATGAATTATATGCGTTGATGAATCTCTACGACATTTTTAATTCCTTCATGAAATGAAAATAGATGAATTAGGTCAGCTAGTTTGGAAAACAAAAGTTGAATTCATGAAAAATTGAGTAAGATCCAAACAAGACTAAGACACAGAGGAACGACCCAGTTCTGCTTCATGACAACGCGCGCACTCACACTCACCGATATATTGATCGAACTTGCTCGGCTTCAACGAAGAGACATTGTAGCCTTCTTTTGATTCATATTCTGTGATCCATACCAATTTTACACTACGTTATTGATACAGGGCTTCTTATTACCGATATAGTTAAGTTTCTCATACACAACAAAACATTTTTATACCTAGGGGAAAGGATATTCAAGAGCTTCAAAAATCACTAACATATACTTAACAATAAATATTCATGGGGATAGTCACTCGTATTTACACGAAAGATATCTGCAGATAAGTAAACCAATTTCTAATGCATAGTAATAAAGAAAATTGTTTTGGAACATTTTTATTCACACGTTTCGAAAATACGTCACCTCTCGCTTAACAACCCAAAATACCCATTCATGATCAAGAAAAAAAAGAAGGACACGGGGAGGAACATAGACTAGATGTACTTCAGTAAAATAATCAATGCGACAGAATTTATGGTGTAATCGAAAGTTACGGCCTTTTGTGCAGCTGGAGCAGCCAAAGCTCTCGTCCATGCGCTGCGTTCATAAGTAACGACCTAATGCATAAAAGCTCGCGCTGTGAATATCAAACAAATGGATAACATAAGGTATCCCCCCTTAGCACAAGATGCACGTTGCTCAGACGCTTATGATGTTTTAACTCAGTCCTGGACAAAAGCGGGAACGTAAAACAAGGCTAGGACCGGGGAACCAGCCAGGCCCCAGTTGCAGCAGGCTAATGAATTGGTTGGGTAAAGCAAATCTAATCTTAACTGGTACTCTTGAGCCGGGAGTTGTACTCCTCCGCCAAATATTTCCGAACAGCGTTCGGGAGAAATGTTACCCTGAGCGTTCGGTAGCAATACGGCCATGGCGTTCCTACAGAGAAAGGGGGAGCTACGCTGCAATTCTACAAAACTTGCAGCAGATAGTAAGAGCAGATAAGGCCTCGAAGATAAATTGGAGAGAGGTCCGGCAATGACACTTCAGCGATCCTTACGGTTGTGACAGGGTAAAAAAATTCAGGGAACTTTGTGGCGCAGGGAAGCAAGTGCCACAGTATATTAAAAAACTCAAACTGTGCTAGGTTCCAGACTCAGTTTCTAAAATAATGCAGTATTCGTAGTACAAATTAGAGTGTTTCAACACTCGGGCTGTGTTGCACCGAAAAAGAAGGGACCTTTTAGTACGAACTGTAAAGCACGGTTAATCTATGCACAGGGTGTGTTGCCACACACGATCCCCAGTGCAAAGAAACAGCAAGTTGAAAGTGAAGAAGAAGAAAAGATAAAAAAGAGTTAGCAAAGATATGAAAATAAAAAGAAGCAGAACGGAGACGAAAGATAAAAATCCCGAGGCCTATCTATAGCTGAGATAACCAAACAGTACCCCCCAGGGGGACGCCACTCCCCACAGCATACAATAAACCAAGCATACTACCCTGTCCGTACTGCCTAGCTTATGCCCCATGAGAAGACATATCTTCAAAGTGAATTATAATTTCCCCTACTTCAATGAAACACTTCGAATTCTTGTTCGTTCGTACTCAATTCAATTTAGCACCATCAAATTGCTCATAATCTCCCGTATTATATACTTTTTAAAATTAAAACAATTTTTTACATTCCACGTGAGGGTCCGGAGTCATCGGAGTGTTACTAATGAGGGCAATGCGGATCTTCAGAAAAATTATTATAGTTTTCACGAGTAGTCCCGATTAGATGTGCAAAATGAAGGCAATGAAGTTAGTGTCATGATCTAAATGAGGGCAGTACAGTAAGTGTCTTGTGCAAAATGAGGCAGTGCGGCTGGTATTTTGTGCAAAATGAGGGTAGTGCAGCTAGTATTTTGTGCAAAATGAGGGCAGTGCAGCTGATGTCTTGTGCAAAATGAAGGCAGTGCAGCTGGTGTCTTCTGCAAAATGGGGCAGTGCGGCTAGTATATTGTGCAAAATGAGGGCAGTGCAGCTAGTGTTTTATATAAAATGGTGGCAGTGCAGCTAGTATCTTGTGCAAAATGAGGGCTTTGTAGTGTTTGGAAAAACATAAGAGTTTTCTACAGTGAGTAAAGCCTGAACATACAATTAAGTTGTAACGATGCTATTCATAAATATAGAAAACTTTTGAGAAATTATTTGAGGTCGAATAATATTTTATTTTGTAGTCAGAAATTCTTAAAGAGGGCCTTCAACGCATCAAGCCCAATAGTACGAATAAGTACAAGCATCTCATTTCATTCCAACTGAAAATAACTTCGAAGAATTACATGAAAACTTTCTCGCTAGAATAATAATTTCTCTTTCAAAAATTTGATAAAAGTACTGTAGAGCTGTACAACTTTTTTGGCAGGACAAAAATTAGAGTAAAATTTTTCAGGCCAACACTAATCGTGCTCGAGAGAATATAGGAAAAGTCTTTTCTTTTCTACCAACGGTGAATGCCTGAACGAGCTTTTACAGTGCAGAGCCGAGATCTGCATCGCTCCTGGTGGTGCCAGTCGCCTTAGGCTGCGTACTGCACTCAACTGCTTTTCCGATCTAAAGAAAACACGAGTAGCGGTACAATAGTGTTGGTTTCTGAGGTAGAAACTTCAACTGACTGCATTGCAACTGTTAGCATTCTCAAAATATAATAATAAATTTACTCAAGTCGCCAGTAACGTGCGTTTCAATAAATACGTGAATTCAATACCTTAGTCTTTGGGAGTAAAAACTTCATCTTTTATATCGGGTACCACATGCACGCAAGATAGAATGAATAATAATTCAAATACATTAGAAGAATTCAAAACTTTGACTGTGTTAGACTCTCGCTTCAAAAAAAACCTGTTTGGCACCTTTTTTAATGTACTATTAATCCTGAAATTTGAACTTTCCTTACAAGGCTCGCAGAAAGTCAACTTGTCATTCAAATTTGCAGTGAATGAATAAAGAATACTTAAGCGAGATGCAGCCTACGAAACGTTATCAAATTCTTCTCCCCTACGGCAATCAGTCTGTTATTTAGAAGTTAACCATCATCCTAACGTAATGGCTTCCATGACAACAAAATTGTTAATGAAAATTATTGACAATGACTCATCAAGTTTCTATCATTCTCCAGGGAAAATCACTCACATCAAACAACGCTTTGGTCGTGTAGACTGCAGGATCTCACTCAGCCTCAACAAAACGGCATAAAATCAATTTGCGCAATTATTTTTACGAGGCAGAAAACGCTGACATCAAAAGAGGTCCTCGCTTTACGAGCGTGAGAGCGACATCAATGGCGGGCGTCCAATGCTATCATGGATACCAGCGAGAGCGTTAGCGTTTTACTCTCTAATTACTACTTTTCATGCAGCGCAGTCTGAGCGTCGCTAGACCTCCTTAGATGACCGTAAAATCAATCAATCTATCGTATCCTGCTAAATGTGTATGACTCATACGCGTTAGATTCTATTTTCACTATCAGTACTCGAGCAATCACTATTTATCGAGACAAAGACCATTCAATTCTAGATAATCCGGCAAAAATGTTTGACCTTCCTGCTCATAAATCTACAAAATCCTGCTAAAATGTTTAAACTTCCCGCTCATAAATACACACAGTCAGCAAACTTAATTGCATTCTCGCACCCCTAATGAACCCTAAGGAGACTTTCTCTGAGAACACAAAAAAGACGCATAAAAACTAATCTACATGTAAAATTCACGTGAGCATTGATAAAATTTATCTTTAGCATTTTACAAAAACTTTTTTCTTTGTTACCGGATTTTTTGCTCGTCCTGCCATTAGGATGCACTTACCGTGTTCAGAAATGGGTATATCCCCGATGACTTTAAAATTATGTGTTTTTATTATGTTATTGAGAAGCAGTTGCATCGAAAGTCCACAGTGCATTGATGAGATGGTGTCTGGTACTTAACATATAACAATGTTTAGACAATATACGTATATCTATTATGAATACATCACATTAATTTTCAAAAGATCACTCATTTATGTACGTAAGTTATTAGAGTACGTTCAAAGCTTTTCTAGCGAGGTATTTCTTTTGTTTCCTCGTGTGGGCTCATAGCTCGTCTGCACCGCTTGCCCCGAAATAACTCCTGTCGTCCATTAAAGCACATCGCTCTGGTAAAGACAAATTACAAAGGCATAGCATACGTCAATTGTGCGGCTGGTCAGAAGTCATCGCACTTGTTACAGCAGTTGTCTGGGCCAGCTAGGCAAATAGCTAACTCTATTTCTCATGACAAATTCTCGTACGATGAAACCCTGACGGTTTTAGACGATACCTTCTCTGCCAGGACTTTGCAGCAGTCAATTACAAAAGAAATGGATGAATTATTTTCTTATTTTTTATTTTCTTTTGATGAATTATTTTCTTACTAGTCAATTACAAAGGAAACCGCTACTGCACTGAGAGCGAACCTAGCCTTCTCATGCGTGATCATTTCAGTCCTGATTCACAGAGCAGGCAACAAAAATATTATTTGAGCATGGAAAGGAAGTTTTTGGGTCACAGAAATTTCGTAACATGAAACGACACTATCAGTAATATTTATGATGAAGTAGAGGGCACAGATGAATAATTCACAAGAAGTGTTCTACAATCATCTAGTGGCGCAAATGTACCTTATCCGAGGGAATATGAAAATTTCTTATTAATACTTTATTCCTTAATGTATCGATATCAGTATCAATTACTTTGGCCAATGCCTAACAAAGATCGATGTAGATGCTTCTGGAAGTAAACTGAAAATTGTAAATTATAAGTTATCGTCAGTATATTCTAAGACAAGATATTTACTAAATAACCGTGAAATTACTTTTTTCTTTCAAGAGCAGCGGCAAATTCTCAGTTGTACTACCTTGTTAAGATAGAAAAATATGTATAGGCGGGCTGATGAACAAACCAAATCACATGGGCATAATTGTTTCTTAATCTGCATGAAGCATTGCATTCATAAGATTCATCAGGTTTCATGAACCGTCCCAGACAACGTCCCAGCCAGAACGTTGAGAAAACTCGAGTCCAGATCTGTATTTTAGGAGACGTCTCTGCGAACGCGCAGTACTTTGCGCTCCATGCACTCTCAAGTTGCCGCAAATTTGTTGATCTCCTAAGCCATTACGCTCAATGCCGCTTGAAAAAGCACACTTGCATAAATTTTGTGAGCTAGAAAAAGAGACGCATGCATATAGACACATTACCTCAGTCTCATGAAGTCTGAACCTGAGACGCTTAAAAAACGTTCTCTCTCTGTCGAGCCCTAGGGATCAATACGCCAACCTAACTCTTCGAAAGCAAAGTCTTGCAGCATGCAGAAGAATTGCATTCCAGGTATAATCGCAACTGCCTTAGAGAATCTTTCAATTTTCAATACCTCTGAATCAGGTCATGTAAAGATCTGATAGCAGCTCAAACTAGTAACTTGACTTAAATCTGTACGACAGTATAAAGTTGAGTAAGGTGAAAAGGTCTGAATTCAGTCATGAATAAAACTTACCCTGTGAATGCCATTGTACTTATCATCGAATGTTTTTGATGACACTTTACTACATCGCTAGTTTATATCCCATACAACTTCACTTTAGCCAAAGTAAGGAATTTTGCTACTATTTCTCCCAAACACTTCATCGTCGGCTAGAAATATATTCTTGAAATTAAAACAATGTTATTTTCTTACGTTCATTCTGACGAGCCACGTATATTTTTGGATCTGCTGCAGCAGCAGCAAGTCCCTAAGCCACACGAGGTGCGAGAAGCAAAGAGAAGGATGCCAGAAGAATCTAGTGTGAGGGTTTAGGTGTTCCTGATAGAGGGCAGCCGCGGAGATGGACGAGCTAACTCGTAAAGTTTGGATGCTTCTCAAGGTAGACAGGACAAGGAAACTAGAAAGATCTCCAGAAAAATGTCGAGATGAAAGTTTCCAAGTCGCAGCTGCCTGCGAGGAACGTGTAATTTTGATCATAAAACATATTAAATGATGATAATGCTTTGCAGGCAACTACATTATCTCTTTTGGTAAAATAGTACTAGAAACAAAATCCTTTTCAAAATTTACAGCATGAAATCCATGAGTTTCTTGAACGCGACTGATCAAATTCGTATAAAACACTGCTCGGAGGCCAAACTGGAGTACCAAGTGGACGGGTACTAGTCAAAGATTTTCGAGGGTGAAACAACACAATGCATTCTGAGTAAAAAGCTCAAATAAATAAATTTTATTCTAACTGTATGTAAAACATTTCCTATAACAAATAATGCAAGGATTTTGAAACAGAATTGGAAGCAACAAAGAGAAAAGAATTCTGACTCTTGTAGCACAATGCAACCCTAGCGTCACGCTAACACTTCCTCTACGTCGGCTTACATAGCATGTTAATGATGGAACAACTCCTGATTCTGGTAGTTAATAGCACCTGATAGTCAGACGCCGTATAGGGACTTGGTAAATACGCTTATGGAATCAGAGAATAAAAATTGACCGAGGCTCAGAATGACCGAAGAGAATTCATTGCATAGAAAAAACGCAAGGCAATAAGTGGTCTGGCTGCAGTGCCCAACGCAACACTGTATTCAGGTGAAGAAAAATTAAGGCACTGACATCGTGAGTGCCTGGTGGAAAATATATTGCAAAGAATAACAATTTCGCTCAGAAAATCATGATGAAAAGCCTTCAATCCAAGTTAAATGTACGCCCAATAGAGAAAGGGAAAGAACTCTTTACCAAAGGCCTGTCCGGGGCGTGCGAGGCAAGGTTTGTATTTGGTCACTAATTCAGTCTACTCAATTGTACTAAAGAGAATAGCCTGCGATTGCATATCACAGTTAATCCAGGTAGAAATGCTTTCAAGCCTACGTAGTCGAAAAATCATAGCGTCGTAACTGAGGAAGAAGAAACAATACAGAATTAGATTTTGTGTCAGGTGATTTCGAGGAAGTAGATAGGAGCTAGAGTACAAAACTCTTCCAATAAACAAAAATAGAACACTAGAAGTTTCGGTGAACCTTATGCCAAGACTGACTATGAAATCAACAGAGAATTCTCTATCAGGCGTTCATAAAGAGTATCATCAGTTCCCTGAGTTTTGTGAGGTCTAATTCCGAAGATATGGAGAAAAATGTATGCACTTGCGTCCGTATCTTCCACCCAAATGGTCCTTCTCATCGATGAAACGGTGACTGAAATCCTCAAAGCGGGTCTCGTGATGCGGTCTCGAACTCGGCTGGAAACGTTTCCCTCAGCTTCGCCAAAAGTTTCAAAACTGGCGGTATTCAAACGCCTCATCTACCTACCTCCCAACCCTGCAGCCCGCCTCAAATTTTCCAACCCTTCACCGCAGGAGATTTTGGTTTCCAAGAAGGAACCAAAAGGCACGGAGAGAGCACTTAACGGTAGTCGTGTTGGCGCTGCTAATGGACGGCTGCCCAGCCCAGCCCCGCCAATCACCTCCGTATTGATTGCAAGGCCAAAATTCGAGCAAAAACTTCCAAAATTAGCACGCTGAGGAGTGGAACTCCAACTCATTTGCCTTGATTGTTGCGCCAGAGATAAATCGGACAAAGGGGAAAAGGAAGCCTGATAGATGCGCCCCTCCTGAATAATGGATCAGTGGCAACGGCCCGAGCGCTCGAAACAGATCGGCTGAGCGAGTGGCTGCTGGAGGCGCAGTCCATGCAACAGCTGCCATTTTTCGCCCCTACAAAAGGCAAAATACACGGTGATCAAACTATGTTGCAAGTGAGGCTTCTTTTAAGTTTGAGTTTCACCACCAGATACTTCCAAGCAAGAATACGATTGATATTAACTCTGGATTGTTTCGGTAACAAAATTTGACAAGATAATGACGTCAAATGAAAACTTTCAGGTTATTAAAATCTTTCTATCTTACCACTTTTCTGAGAGAGAATTGATAAGTTTCATCTGATACTGGCAAATTTATATACTAAGGCTGTGTTAGACGGCCTGAAGAACAACTACATTCAATAATACTGGGAAATACTTATATAAATGCCCTTCTACTTCAGAACAAAAAATCTTCGCCCAGACCACGAACAATTCCTGACTTGGACAATCAGACTACTGACTAGGTTCACTGCCGAATATCTTTTAAAAATCTGTCAGATTCATAAGTTTTGACATTTAAAATCCAAAAATGCACACATCTAATTACTGGGTGAGCCGCTTGAATACATGGTAAAATAAAACGTGGACGTGATGAGCTATGAAACTAGAGCAAGAACAAAATGTGACACTAGAAACATTAGATTGCGATCATCTATACAATGCACTAATCAAGCAAGCGAGAAAAAACTTTTCATTCCCTTGTAATGAAAGAAGAATTCCAGCAAACAATTAGGCAAGTTTTTCTTCCGCCCGCCTGATTACAGCACATCATGCCTCCACTAATTTCGAAACCAGCAGAAAAATAATACAAGGATGTTGTTCACGATGAACAGCAGCGAAATACATGTGAACAAGATACAGAATTCGAGTGGGCGCTTTGAAGGAAATAATTGCGGTTTGTTTGCCACACGCTGCCGTAAGTAATTAAACAGCATTTTTTCACAGAAAAAAAGTAATCCTATTAACTGAACGAACATATTTACGTCTCTTAATGAAGACTTGAAGAGAAACAGGATATATTGAAGGTCAGAAGAGACTGCTGTGTGCTCTGAGCCACTGACTATAATTCTGCTCACCTTCCAATACTCAGTTTCAACTTCAGAGACACCCATTCTAACTGCGAGATTCCATAACCGTTGATCATGACGTACGAGGGCTCCGAGCTACAGATTAATTCCTTCAATATTCATATATTGGACTTGAGGCCTCCTGTAATTGCTCCGACTCCATCAGCTGGCTGCAGCACGGCCTACCCAGCCTGCCCTCCTTCCAGGTTTGCAGAACGCGGAGTGGCTGCTCAAAACTGCCTAATGAGAAGCCCTCAGAGACATTTGCTCGCCGTCCGTTCCAGGGAGTACGCAAATTCTGAGGAACTGGATACTCGCTTTGCTAATGCAAAGACCTCCTCTGTCCGATCCCTGTGGTACTTCAGCGAGGGATTAATTACGGAATTCAGAAGCGTTCAGATTGAGCACGTCGTATCCCCTCGCGGAGTAAATATGAATGAAAAAATTTACCTTAGTACATTTGTTGTTAATCGCCTTGCCGTAAAACTTCAATTTTCAATTTTGTTACTTCAAATTCACGAATCGTGCAAGCCCTTCACCATTATTGGGTAGAGACTTAAAGTGCGTTCCATTAATTTTCTCCCCATACCTGTCTATTTGGATCTATTTTCTCTTGACTTTACATTTTAACAACCGATACCTTAACGAGCTTCACACCGCGAGCACTAGTATTATGTTCGTAACTGAAGCAAAACATAATTTTCAAAAAGAACTTTTATGAAAGATCGAAGTCAATTTATTGTCCATACCCTCTCAACCACCCACCACAAAGTGCTGAAAAAAATCTCGATACAGAAGAACTGACAATCCTGCGAAAACTCGCAACATAGTAAACAAAAACTTATAATGCAAACTGTATAACTCATGCGAACAACGTTGTGGCTCATTGAGGCCCAAAACGTGGTTTTAGTGGTCAGTTCCTGCGCTTTTTGCTCACGAGTCGATTGAACAGTTACCAAAAATATTATTTCTTGCATGGATCCTCAAGTACGAGATAATGCGAGAGAAAATCTTTTAATAACCGACAGTACTTCGAAATTCAGCTTTGGAAAGAATACAACGCAAGTTCAACGAGGGAAATCGCAAGCTTTAAAATTTTTGCAGCAAAGCCATTTCACAGAAAATTTTCTGGTTGATCAAAAGTTTGACTTTTATGCACTGTACTTCAATAAGTCAACGAAAAATCCCAATTTCAATTAAACTTGCCCCAAAATAGTTAGAATCTCCATGTTTTAGCTCCTCATTTTGGGCTTCGGATACATTTCCAACAGAATGACAAACACTAAAACAAAAGTTCTTCTGTGTAACTCGACATCGTGCCGATGTCCTCTCAGCCTTGAGATCCTGAAGCAGCTCTGGAGAGAACAATCCCGTACGTAGGTTGTAAACACAGATTCAGACCCGACGTTTATTGTCAATAGGCTCCTCTCGCGTGAGAAGCTATAAGCAATAGCACCTATGGAAGCCATCAGAAAGTCAATGGAAGCAGTAGGAGTGGCGAGGAAGCAATCAATCGTGATTGTTTTGGGGTGAGCATCAAAAGCCTTCCAAATGGCGGCTGGTAATCTGATGCAGGCAGCCTAATTGTCCAAATGGCTCACCATCATATCTATTTGTACTGTCTATAATTATATTAGGAACTCCGTAAAATTTATCCCCGAACTACATACTATTGACGAAGTGGCTTTTGCTAATAACATTAATTATAGAACCGACATATGAACACTCAATGCATCACAGTTACAATGATCAGTGTCAACAAACTCGTGAGGGCATTTAGAGCTATTTTTTAGAGCTGGTTGTTGCTAGTAATAGCTTGTTCACACTAGTAAGCATGAATAACATTATCACAGTTACGACTGACCAGCGCGACATTTTATAACGCCAGCGGAAACATGATAATGGAGTTGTTATTTTGATGCGCAATTTAACGTGTCGCAGGTAAGCTTCGAAATAAATGAACTTGCAACATAAAATATAGACAAAAGTGTCATGTTCGTAGCTTTTCAAAACACTATTAACGTTTTATCAACTCGAGAAAGAACTCAGTCAAACTAAATATTTCATCGGCCTTCATCACTAACTCGCAGTTGAGATTAACTGGGGCGAGAAACACGAATTTTTATCGCTGATGAGGACAATCTATCACAACGAGCCACTTCTAAAATGAAAATATGAATACTCGAACATGCACAAGAGAAATACATCCAATCATAGACCAAAACGCGCAATAAATTGATTCTTGTCTGAGTTTATCAATCACGTAAAGGCTAAAATTAGTGATTTATAGTGCTTTATCATCCACCGTCCTGAAGTCACAACTGGTCTTACGGTCGACTCGAAGTCTCGTGGAAAGTTTTCAGCATTAGAGGCTGGACGTTTTTTATTCCCTTCATTACCTCCCACGAAGAATAAGGATAGTGTTCGAGAGAAACAAATTGAGAATTTTAAAACAGTTAGGTTTTTTACGTAAGTTTAACATGTAAATTAAACTCAATAAAAGTGTCCATGTTTAATTTATAAATCGTATTAGGATAGATTGCAGTGTTTCAGTGCCTTCAGCGTCGTACAGAAAAAAAGACCATTTAGTATAGACTGTAGAAAATGGGGAATCTGCGCTCATGGTGCGTTCCCACACAACAGTTGTCATAATGTACAAGATCTCTTGGGCACAGAAACAGTAAGTTGAGAATAAAGAGGAAGAAAAGACTTAAACGTCAGCGATGAAGGGGTGAACATTGAAGGAGGTAAGGTGGGAATGAAATAGAAGTTCTGAATACCTACCGATACATAAAGTAACCAACCAGTGTCCCCCTCGTGTACATCCCCATAGTATACCTGAGACAAATTTGATTAACCTAACCCTATCGCCTATCCTATGCCCCTTGAGGGGCACAATTTATACAAATCCGTTATAAAACAGATTGAAACCAATAAACCAGGAGAGCTTCCTTCTTAAAATTTGGCCCCGGGCTTTCTTTTCAACTTTGTAATTTAAATAACACGCTCAAAATCCAATTGCAGCGACAGCTCCAAATAGTATATTTCTAGTGCGATGTTTGAAATTCGGAGTACAGTTGGCATTCCAATATCAACAAATGTATCATTTCAGGAAATTGCAGAAACTCACTGTGCACTTGTTACTTCATTAAGAGGCATTTTATACTGCGGTAATTGAAACCAAAGAAGAAAGACGCAAGTGTGTTTTCACGGGAACGGTAATTATTATTAGCACTAGTGGACGCGATCCGCCATAAATGGCGGGACAAATGATGTAAGTTCTTAAGATACCCCTTTTATGTGCAGTAACCGGGACAAGAAATAATATTATTTTCAGTATCACTGATACAGAATGTCTTATCTGATAGTCTCGCTATTAGTTTAGGAATACGGACCCGGGAATTTTCTCCTATCTGGATTCTTAAGAGCGTGACAGAGAAACGGACGGAGGGATGGAAGGACAAACCAAATAAACAACACTGGGCTATTATTATACAGTCGGATTGCTTTGAGCTAACACTACTATTTACCTTCTACAGGCTACACCGAAACATACCCGTTAGTAAAAAAAAGTGTTACAAAATGACTTCCGAAGAACTTTGTGACAGAAAATTGAAATAACACAAAAAATTAATTACGGTTGCCTGTCCTCAGTAGGCATCTTACGTCCCACTGCATATCAAGAACACTCCGATAAAAAAATTGAATTGAATTTTGTCTCAATTTATTCGTGTCCAATGTACAACTCACTCACACTACCACTGAGTTCTGAGAATCAAATAAAAGTGAAAACATTTCCATCTAATAAAACTGAAACGCCAATAAATTCAAGTGGGAGGTGACAAGATATGAACTGTACTTATATATCAATACGAAAGAACGAAAATTATATTTATGTTTTCATTCCGATTGTATTGTGCACTTTCGCACCATATACAAAACCTCGATGGAAAGAAAACCGTTTTCTTGAATAAAGATGCCCAAATTGCGATGATATGCAAGTTTCGTGAGATAATAAGACTCAAATATCCACATAAAAATGAGGTATTGGAGAATTACAAGCAAATAACCCAGACTTTTCACCTTAACATTTTATTACTATGATTTTTCGAAATCAATAGACTGCACAGCAAAGGCCGATAAAAAAGTAAATTAAATACTGGTAGTAGTTTCCGTAGACTATGGTTAATTTCCATGATCGTGCTGTTAGGAATGTCGAGAGCTTAAACAGCTGGTAAAGAGCGTAATTTTAGCATATCAACTTTCCAGGAAATCTAAATCTTTCCATCAGTCATCTAAATGAGACTTGTGTCCTTGAAATGTCACCATTTCAGAGAGTAACTATGACAGATAAAATGAATTAAGAATGGGGAAGAAATCTTCACTTCCCGATCATTCTATTACGTGCTAAAACGCTTCAGAGAGATTAAAAACACTTTAAACATTTATTTAACCCATTTGGCTTGTTCTTCTAATTGAAAAGTTAATATTCAGCTGAATAAATTAGTATGGATACTTCTAGAATTTCTTTCAGTGAGTATGGAGCTCGACGTCGATTGACCCACCAAATTCATTCCGTTCCGAATGTGATGAATTGAATTAAAATATTATGAAATACCCTCGTGCATTAGGC
The DNA here is from genome assembly GCA_014899125.1 of Orchestia grillus. Taxonomy (NCBI): domain Eukaryota; kingdom Metazoa; phylum Arthropoda; class Malacostraca; order Amphipoda; family Talitridae; genus Orchestia; species Orchestia grillus. Next base: position 564 of record VOMN01050790.1, on the reverse strand, counting down.
GTAGAAGCGCTAAGGTTTATCCGTATGAATCACAGTCTGTTGTTTCCTATTAACACAAAAAATGCCAAAACCTCACGTGCTGAAGACGGATCGAACTTTTATTATCTAATGAATGACGCCATTCAAATCATATTATAATTAGTCATATCACTTCCACTATGAGCGAATCATCGGCCCCAAACACCCGAGATCTATCAACACGTCGGGAAGCGTTTTTGTCTAACTCGAATTAGTTCCCTGTAAGCCGTACTTGGAAAATCTGCAGGTGCATTGCGTTGCCAGTCTGGCACCTGTGGAAGAGCTGCACCGATTTATCCTTCATTCAGAGAGTTCAATCCAAAAGAGCTTCACTTCACGAGGGCCGGAAGAGTTGACCGAGTGGCCCAGTGCCAGCAACAAGGTGCAGATGCGCTGGAACAATGCCTTTCTGAGAGGTACACGAAAGTTTGGAGTACACTGTCTCTCAGTTTTGAGGAACGACCATGTGTACATGTTCGAAAAATTAAAATAACTAGCAGACCAACCCCGCTAAAAATGGCGGGACAAAACATGTTCAATTCTTAA
>VOMN01050782.1:0-14498 GCA_014899125.1 Orchestia grillus | reverse complement strand
GGACCTTAAATGCTTCACACACACACTCCACCACCACAACACGCAGCACCACCACAACACGCACCACCACCACAACACGCACCACCACCACCACAACACACACCACAAGAGTAGCGTCAGGGGGGGAGGGAAGTAGAGGGGTTTCGCAGCACCAAGGCCAAGCGAAGCGCGGACAGCGATGTCTCTATCACTGACCCTCGTCCTTCAGGCTGCACGCTTGTTTCTCTTCATAAAGCATCCTTGCTTTATGTACGTGTGCTCGTGCGAATTATCTTACGACTCTGCCAAGAACTCGGGCCTAGTAAACAATAGAACTCTGCGCACCGCCAGCTAGAGGCACACACGAGCGTGTTGGGTCGTTTAGGTGAGAGATACCAGAACCTCGAAACTAGATGTGCATCTTTGGCAAGTTACAAGCCGAGTTTTGATAAGTGTATGTTATCATCCAGGCTCAAGTAAGATTTGCAAATTCTTATACAAGTATTTTGCATTCAATATGTTAAACCCGCTCATGCATGTGGCCAGTTCAAGTCAGTTGAGACTAAGAGTTTTAAAAAAAATCATTCAACGTGAGCGTGAAACTGCGTTTGTAAGATACATTTTAAAATTTAAATCAATCTGATGCACGATAACTGGCATTGCCACATGTGGATGCAATGCAGCTCTCATAATAAAGCCAAATGACTAATGACACGCAAGAATTATTTGATTTGTAAACGTATTTACTATATTTACCATATGGTGCAACAAGCGTACGGAGATCTGAATAACGAAGAGAGAATTCATTACAGTCTGTGTATATTTTGAATGAAAAGGCAGGGACAAATGGCCACAATTTTACGAGTTGTAAAGTTTCACAGAATAATTTTCCAATGACAGTCTGCCAGGAAAAAAGTTGTTGTTTTCTTACACTTCAAAATCGAAGTCCCTTCGAAACGTCAAACGCTGCTGTCAGGTCAAAGGTTGAGTGAGAAGCTCGTGGCATACTTTGTGAATAGTATTAGAGTTCGGTGCCGACGAGGCTAATCGTATTTCCAGAGACGTAAGCCTTGAAAAGAGAAAATATGTAAATGAATTTTACAAGCGAGGTTGGCACAGGAACCGCTGCACAAAAGAAATTGATCCCACTGGCACAAACATTCAGTTGTGGAGCTCGCCTTGCATTGCTCGGAGTCTATCTCAGGTGGCAAGTAGCCAATATATGCATTAATTTCTCACATCAAGTCTCTATTTGCACAGTTAAATTTCCCCGTCCCGTTTGTGGTAGAACAAGGCTCTGTGCCAGCCTCGATGCTCGAATTTGGAACGTTTGAAGGATCTCAAGCTCTTGCAACTTTCATTTGCTGTGCTTGCTATCCATATCTGTGCTCTTAAACAGTTAGCTTTGCTTCCGACGCTGGTCATTGTCTTTACTTCTTTCATTCCTTTTTTAACTGTACTTTCAGGGAAAAAATATGTTTCCTATTGGTACCACGACGCTTGCTTTTAATAAATATTTTACTTTCCTACTCCTTGATGCAACCAGAAGCCGATTTTGTGAGCGATATCGAATATGATGTATACTTTTATGATTACGTAACCAGATGATACACTCACACTGTGCATACAGCGATTGCAGGTATAGAAACAGAACTTTGTTTCATAGAATCATTTGAAATAAAATGTAAATGACAAAATACCGTTTTTGACTACGGGAAGAAAACATAGGCAGAAATTAACATTGTTATTCAGTATGGGTCGAAAATCAAACCATGCAGAAGCTCTATTCATATTTTCAATTAAATCTTTAACGCGATTCATTTTGTGATAGATAAACCAATGCTAGAGCATGAGTCTGAGCCCCTCTCCCTCTTAACCCTATTTAAGAGATCGTGTTACCAACTATATCTGCACAATTAAAAGGTTACGAAACCTTTATTCATTGCTTACTAAAATAGTATTTTCATGTCTTTTTGGTTTCAGTTATAATCCCATCAAAAATGTAAGATTTTGTATGTATGAATTGAAGTAGTCAAATCGAACTCATTTAGAAGATAATAATGAACACAAGTTAGTTCCATATGGATTTGAAATAACTCTTCACAAAGCTCCACCATGACAGCTCTGCGGCACTATAATTTTTATTTATTTCATTACTATGTGTGCAGTATAACAACAGAGCCTATGCTTCGGTACGATTCAAAACGCTTGATTGCGCTTCAGAAGCACACGATCGCGTAGCGACGTCGCTGTGAACACATTACTATTCGGGCAGGTGAGGAGCTAACTGAGACGGTGTGGTAGAAATCTCTACTGATCATTATTAGGCAATAACACAGGATTATTCAGACAGGTAAAGAGCTAACTGAGACGGTGTGGTTGAGATCTCTGCTGCTCATTAGGCAGTAAAAACTAATGAATGTGGCAGTGAGAGCACAGGTCCAATTTCGATTCCATTAGGTTTTAGGATGGGAAGGTGAACCGAGAAGTGAGGGGGCTGTATCTTTTGAAGGGAGTGTAGGCATCTGGTGCGCCGCAGTACATTTGAGTGTCTGGTGCACCGTGATATTTGGGGAGGAACGGTAGGACATGAGAGTGTTTGGGGAAGAGCGTGAAGGACATGGGAAAGGATTGTGCAATTTGTCTGGCTTGATAAATTTTAGTCATTTCGGTGAGACCCACATGCTGACATGTGGCTGTGTTGCAGAGAATTGGAGAAACTCGTTGAAACTTCGTAGAGACAGAGCACTTGAATATACAGGGTGGAGACACAACGCCTGAAGATACTGGGTAGAGACACAACGCCTGAAGATGCAGGGTAGTAGTATGGTGGAGGAATACAGGAAGACTCAGCCTCGAGCGGTGGGGAGCATGGCGGTGAGGAGGACGTGTGTCTGACAGCTCACCTGAGCGGCCTTACTCCCAGAGTCCCCAGCGGTAGGCCGGCCTTGAGGTGCCTCGCTGCCAAGCTCGTACGTCAAGTAATGTTGGATTAATATCAACTATTGTCTGCCTGTTAGCTGAAGTCGATAAGAACTACATATGTATTACATATATTTGTCATCAGTCATGATTACTGTTATTGTTATCTTTTTTTAACGGGACTGTTGATGATCATCATTCCAACGGTGTTCCTTGAAGAAACGTCATAACTTGTTATTCTTTTCATGTTGTTTGTAGAATTTATTTTTATAGACTAATGATGGTTTTTTGGAGCTGGCATCGGAAACGTTTTGGATTAAATCTTGCTGATTTAATTTAAGTTTTTATCATTCAAGTTTTCGATGAAATTTTGATCGAAGAGCAGTGCCAATTTGCGAGGTACAGTGGCATTTACTGTGGTCCTCGTGCACTCCGGGAGAGGCTTGAACGAGTAAGAAATAAGGAAACTGAAATGCAAAATTCATGTCATCGAGAAAAATATCAACATTAAACCAATATCAACAAATGCGCTATCGTCTTTTGCATAAATGATTTCCGAGTTTCATTTTTTGAAAAAAAACTTGCTAGAATGGGTAATAATGGTAATAATACGGTAATAATGGAAATAGTACACTTTCTTTTTGATTACCGTCAATCAGCAGCAAACGAAGGTCGACCTAGAAATAAGGAATATATGTTTTCGGTGTAAAGATGAATCATATCGGAACAGAAATAAAACGAATGAGAATCATTCGTGACACCTTATATTTTAGGTTAGGTTAATTTTATTTCTTGTATGATATCTTTCATCCATCCTTGTATAAAATATATTACATTTTGCTGACGATGAAGCTCAAGGTTAAGTTGATAGATTTTAAAATGTTAATTTGTGAACATTTGATTGTTTATATTCGTGACGGTAACATTTTCGGAAGCAAAAATCTTCCAGGCAACCAACCTCAGGGTCGTGCGAAGAGTTAAGATTACTCTAGGCACGAGGTGAGGGAACACGTAGCAGGAACACGTAGCAGAAACACGTAGCAGGAACACGACGCAGGTACACGACGCAGGAAGAACGGCGAGCACGAATTTTTATATCCAATTAAGCCTATAATGCCCAAATTATATGATGATAAGACCGCAGCCAGCCTTGTAGCCAGCTAGCAGCAGCCTCATGGAACGGTCTAACATCGCACCATTGGTCCTTTTCTCCTTGAGTTTAACGTGATAACAAACACGCGTCGTTTATTGCAGTCGTGTTTCAAGTTCAATTACCTACCGTTTGGTGATTAGTTCATTGAAGCACTGAGTCAACAGTGAGTTGAATTAAAGCTGAATGTAAATTATGTAGATGCAAAACAGTGACACTGAACACAGCGTTTGATTCCAAAACTCATCAAATCGACCGTAGACTCCAAGGGCCATATGGGCAATCGGGACGTTTCTGGCATTATGACCTGTTCTTGTATCTCTTTTAGACCACAACTAAGCCTACTCGAATCCTACTCAATCCATAACAAGTCAGTGTACTCCTACAAATATCTCAACAACTTAAAAATGATAGTTTTGTTTTCTTAATATTCTCTAATATATTTTCGATTTTAGTAAACGTTTTATTACATTATTCGCTATCGCATATTGCAATGCTAATTTGCTTATTCAATATGTAGGGCGATTAAAACCTGTACTTAATACTGTCATTTTGATATTAGAATAAAAAGTTATGATGGATAAGAAAAAAATTAGTGAAAAAGGCTGAACAAATGAGCTACTTCCTTCGTTAACACACCTGCGAAACACGTCGTATGAAGGTTTTCAGAGGTTGTTCATTTCTTCTTTAAAAATATTTTTTTATCGAACTACGAAATCACAAGAAAAACGGGAACGGCAGTCTCAAGATCTCACTCATACTACTATTGAAATTGTGCACTTACTGAAGATCAGTCGAATGAACTGTTTGTGGCTCAACTTTTTTACTTAAATTCTGGGGATATTCGCCCTTGAAGGTAGAACTACAGGCTAGTAAATGAAAATCCTAATTACAATTTTCACCTTTCATTTTAACCGTGTCTGGAATCTTATAACCTCATTACTGTTAGTCATATTACTTGAAAACTCGAATTCAGCATGTATTTTTCGTGTCTGGTTTCCGAATAAACGAACTTAAATATTTCTTTTAAGAGTGGTGCAATCCTGGGTGCTGGGTGCGGTGGAATCCTAAGCCGTCTTCATGATATGGAAACTGAGAGGTGGAATGTGGGAAAAGGGAATAAACTTCATGCAGCCGAAATTAACGTACTATGCAATAATCATACTAGCTTTTAAATACCTTTAATCACCGACAGAGTACCTAAATACAATGAAGGGTTCAACCTTTCTCTCCCAAGAAAAGCACTCAGTGACCACATGATATTCCGCCAATCCCCCACGTAGGACAGAACTAAGGATTTCTTCAAAAGAAAGGCATTCGTAGCTGTCACGACCTCGAATGATCACGCGGCGCCATTGCATTGATCACTGCATGCATTGGGTGCTATACACGCGCCGCTGTGGTGTTGTAGATGACGACTTTACATACGCATTCGTTCATATAACATAAAATTGAAGTGAACCATTTGAGTAAGCCTAAGCTAGGGCAGCTATCGCTTAAATTTAAAGGTCATTGGACCATGAGACTTGACAAATGATGTCAGAATAGACATGACAGGTCGACTTGTGTGAATAAAGTGGACTGCCTTGAAGCAGCCTCGTAATAAAGGAATATATGCAATGAAAGCTGAGCAAGAGGACTTGCTTGAGCAATTTTTCCACCTAGAAATACCTGGGAAAACCAAAGAGAAGCCAATAAATGTCATGATAACAGCAATCTTGTTCTGGTGGGGACGCTACTATTCTTTTACTCTAAAGAGACCAATTTATTTCAAAATGAATGAAATATTGTGAAAACAGTCCTTCACATGTGCACCCTGATTTTAAAGTAATTAGAATTTAAGACTAAACTGTATTATTTGTAATGTCTATAACTATTCATAGTGATCCTTATAAGGTTTATGCCTAAGAAGTAGGCTAGACTACGACTCTGTAGGTTATTCTGAATGAATAAAATGGCATTGTATTTTCTACAGATTTCCAGGATATATTCAGGGAGGGTTTCTGCTGATAAAGAATTCCATGACAACAATGTCGAACGACGTGAAAATATTCTGGCAAATACTCTGACTGAAGAGTAAATTCATATGTTTAGCACACGTTATAGTTGGCTGCACCGTAGAAAATTTTTAGATTAAATTGTATTATTAATTTCATTATTTTCCTCATTGTTGAGATTTTGGGCGAAAATTGACCACGTGATAATAAGAGGATTAGACAAAATTCTAGAAGATAAGTTTCAACTACTTGGATAAGTGCGAACGGTGGACGTTTAATTGTAAGTATTAAATTTGTATATGGACGAATTATGCACACAAGAACAGCTTACATTTCAACATTACATGACCGTACAGGTTATCGCTGGTAATGATGAGGCAGTATGTTCCTCCTTGTGCTCGCTGGACTCCCATCATATGTATGCACGGAGATGCTCGAAGTTATTTATTTAGAATACGAGCGTTCAAGTACCACGGAAGACCTCGTCCTTGTAGTTTGGCCAGACATGAAATAAGACTTGAAAGTAGTGTATGATTTGGCGTTTTTTGGTGTGAAGGCTGCTCGTTGAAATGTAGAGAATACGGTGTCGGTATTTATTCAATGGTGCTACGCTGAAACATCGTACTTAATTTACCAACCAGGGTTCACAAAATAAATATCAAAAAAGCTCAAGAAGCTTTTCAGGCAGAATGCCAGATCAGTCAATGTAAGAACCATAAAATTGAATATTAATTCTATAGCATTAAGCAAATCATAGCGCGTAATCAAGAAGGAAGACAATGCGTAATGCTGCTAAATTTCGATACGTATTAATTTTCGCTGGATATCTTTTAATGCGTAATTAGCAAATATTGTGGATCAAACATGTTCTAGTAAAATATATTCTGCGTATCGGTTAAACTGCACCCTCTTCACAGCTTGCAGTTTCCATGACGCGCACATTTTGCCTCGCCGAACTTCCACCCCTCATTTTACAGGCTTCAGACTGAGCATGTATTCGAAATCTTTCAGCCACATCCACTGGAGCGTGAGATGAACGATCATTTGCTCTCGGGTCCAGACAAATATTAGTCATCGTTTATGTCGTTTATGCGTAACCCACTGTACATTGGATCAACAAGGGGCTAATTAAACACAATGTTCCGACCAGCTGCTGAGGTTGTAACAGGAATGATGAATGGCAGCGAATACCTCCATTGTTCTCACTGCTGTTCGCAGGTATTCGCGCATCCATGTCGCTCGATTTCTGGACCTAGCTTTTTTTGTCCAGACCAGAAGCGAGTCCGCATCTATGAACTTTACTACGGTATGGTGACTATGTCATAGTCATCACGGTATGATGACTATGACGCCTTTAAAAAATTGCATGGTTCATAGATTGACTCGTTTAACTTTAGCTGTACTCGAGAATGGCAGACCTGATGAAGAAAGGAAGGCGAAGCGTGCCCGCGAGTGTGCGTTCGTGTGGGTGTGGTAATTTTTTTAAAGTGTTTTTCCGATGGCAAAAACGCTGCAGAAGTACATCTGCATACTTAACTGCTAATATTTTCTGTTTTTTCAAAGGATTCCTAAAAATATTCCAAGTGCATAGTGATAGGTCCCCCATCAATACGTAGGTTTAATTATTTTATTTACTTTTTTCTAATTTAAAAGAAAAATTATAACATGACCATTTGCGACTATTTGCTGAGTCTTAAACACTTGATGAAGGAGCTTCAATGCTAAAATTTATTGAAAATATTTATTAGTGCCTGGTGCCACGCTAAATATAGTATGATTAGCTACTTCAGTTTCCCATGAATGAGGGTCTGGACGACCCTGCTCAGTCTGAGGCGTCAAAATTTTATGATTGAATTATTGCCAGAACGTCGGGCCTGTGAACGTTGGCCTGGCAAGTTCGCTTCATATTCTTGCGGCGCAGTGTATGAATTTATTGAATCCTCGAAAATTATATTTGGACTCTCTTCTAAAATGTGATTAATTGAAAAACGTTCTTCAAAAAATGAGCCGCAAAGTTGTTCCGTAAAGCCATTCAATTGAGCCGCTGAACATTCTCATTAAAGACAAATCTACAACTCCAGAATTTTACTAAATGAACTCATGTCGTTCATTATGCATCCAAGAAAGACAACTTCCTCACGTCTTCGCATTATCCTAAAGCCGAGTCTTTGAGATGCCTTCACTCTTCCCAAACTCGATTAGCCTTTGATATATTGGCCGGCAATTGGCCAATTCACGACAACACTGACCATTTACCCACCTTTTAATGGCACGAAGCTTTCCTTATCTTCTTGACATGCGTGTAATTTCAAGCAGGAATGCAATAAAGACCCAGTCACTGTTCAACTTATTATAACAGTTGCTGCAAAGGGACTGAGCTCAGGTTTACGTGCATGAGGCGCCTCGCCATAATTATGGTGAGCAAGACCACCATGGCACGAATATATTGTACTTTAAGACCGCCTGGCCCTAGTCTCTGGCAGATATTTTCGAAGCGAGATAACTAATCTTCACCCGTATTCCGTATATAGTGTTTTCGCCTAACAGTTCCAACACCTCATTAACTGACGGGTTTTTCCTTTAAAATTTTTAAGAGCTGTAAAATCCTGACGAATTTAACAACTTGAGCAGTAGGACTGAAACACGTTTTCCAGCTCAACATATTTGCGTAAATTAAGCAAGTTTACGAATTGTGGCAAAATCGTGGAAATAGAATTTGTATAAATTACTACGCAAAATTTCTGAGACACTGAGAATGTGTACAGATCTTACTCATCTGCGTGAAAAATAAAACATCCCTGTGACAGTGCGTGTTTATGAATGAGTTGGTGGTCATCACGAGAAGTTTGACGTATTTTTTTTTTTGTCACACGCTCATGCCTGAATTCAAGCTCGTCAATTACATGAAAAATTTTTCCCTTTGTTTGCTCTGTGCAGGATCTCCTTGATACGCTGCAACCTTTTCTTACCGAAATGATAATTGCAGTCCAGCGTTTATCAGAGTGTAGAAGTCGAGGGCAGTAATTTTTATTTCATGCAGTAATACCATATATTTATCACGATTGCCTTTCTCGCGCCATAATTTCCTTTCAATTTTCTGACCATCGATCAAAAGAGCGACACTTTGATGCCTCTCTTTCGGAACGTAATATTGTAAAATTGTCTAGCTTGACGAGTCGTGTTTCCTCTTCATTAGGGGCATCATTCATTATGGTGTCGATGTTCTAACGACTGGCTTCAGGGACGACTTTTCTTATTAACATTCGAGCAGGTGAGGATATTGGGTGAATGTCAGGTCCCAAGATTGACTGCTTTGTGTGCACATCGTAATATTTTAAAGTGATGCATGAGAAGAGGTGGTTACTTTGACCGCGTAAAATTACAGGACTTGCAAGATGCGGTCAGAGGTTCCTACAGCAGGTCTTTTTTAACTCTGACGCAATTTTGGCCGCGGGGCTTCTACTTCAGGCTTGATTATCTTGTGATCACTTCAATTTATCATATAAGTGTCAGTGAATAGACCGCTAAAACTAGATTTCATTTCCGAATTTCAATCGAGCGATTTCAATCGTTGACTGCTTTAATATTCGAAAGAATACGATCGTAAAGAATCTAATCGCTCTGACGCAACTTCGCTTCCTTTATCTTCAGTTTAAATCGAGAACTGTTATTTTTTAGAAAAATTCTGCACTACAATTATGTTTCACTGTTTTGTCTTTTAATATTTATAGAAGTAACAAATGGTGCCCTGTAAACAGCATACGGATCGCTACTCTGCCGAAAATAATCGGCATTGCTGTTTCCCTATGTTTCTCCACCTCCATTGTCATCAATCTTACTCCATTTCCTAGCTGCTATATCATGACTGTTATTAACGTAATGGTATTAATGCCATATTATTATTGTAACGTTATAAGTGTATTGGGGGCCAGAGGATTCCCTATGAAATTGCAGTATGCACAGAGAGGACGATGACTGAACAACAAAATAGATTTATTAGCTTCGAGCGGTGGAACGTTAGCTGGGTACCGCGGCGCAAGGTGATAACAAATGAGTCAACAAGACAAAGTAGACTCGAGCACATAAGAATACGTCGGCTAGCACCAATCTGAGCATCGGGTAATACTAACAATCTCGAAGAGGGCTCGTTTGGAGCGTCTTTTGGGGTCAGAATATCGAGGGTGTAACGGTAACGCGTAGAGTCTTTTTATTGATCTTGAGTGAAAAATAATTTTGTAGCGCCTAATTTCTGCACCTTATTTAGTGATGTCTGCACAAGCAAATATTTCTCTAGTAAACGGGGAAACGTTCTTCCATTCCGTTGCACTCATGATTACCAATGTATGTTAGACCCCAGATAAATATTTTGGTAGGAAATTACTCTTTGTTAGAAATACTTGAAAGGTTTTAGATGATTCCATAATTATTACATTAAAATTTCCGATAACAAAATCAACCTGTAGGTGAATTTGCAATTTTCTGCAGAAAATTAATTTTATGTTAAAGTAGAACGAGTCGATGATATGTACAAAATGGGCGACGATGAATCATTTATTTGATATTTACACACACAAACTTTAATTATATAGTAATCAAAGTTTTCAATCAAACGAACTACATTTAACCATTTAGTTGTTCTTTCATTCGCGGTAAAAAATAGGAATAAGTCTGGATTTATAAGGAGCGACCAAGGTGTCAGTAACAGTTTTAGCACGTTCTTATAACACAGACGCCTAGCAACTTACTGTCACCAGAACTTGCCAGTGGTGATGAAACCCCACACTTGAATACGTTAGCGCTCCCCACAGTCGCTATGCCATAAATTTACGTCAGCATGAGCAGCCTCGATACGATACTGATTTTACTACCTGACTTGGCAGTACGAAGGTGTGAGTGCTTTAGGAAGCGTGAGTGTTGCACCTCTAATCACACTCATGTCCACCGATTGACTTCAATAGAACTGAGAGCTCTTATAAGACAATAACTCCTGAATTAAAGTGATTTTATATCGTATGTATGCCTTGAAAGGGCCCATAATTTGCTAATTAGATGACAGAAACTTTCCTTACAATGTTGTGTTCAGAAACGTAATGCAGTTCTGAAACCGTGAATACTACTTATCAAACATGTATCACCCTTTTGAGATTTTTTCACTGAACTCTACTTGGACATTCATTCATCATTTGGTCATTAATTTTTTCCAAAAGTACTTCGCGCTTTCAAAGTTTATGTAGCTCGCATGGAGCATCCAATTTATCTCAATGAATAAAAATAAATAGTTACGTCGTGAATACTTTTGACGTGCATTCAATAGCAACACTCTGTACGTCCAGCCCTCGAGGCCAGACGTTTATTGCCACTATAATGACCTTTAACTATTTTGACTCAATATTTATTTCCCCTCTAACAATCGCCGGCCAAACAGACATTTAACTCCACAACTAATTGCTTCATCTGGCAACACTTCTCTTTCTTCCTTACCACACTGTTCATTGCTTTCAGGGAAAGTTACTACAAACACGCAGCGTGTGTATTCAATTTCAAAAGAGCGTGTGAATTCCGAAAATAGAGACTCGCTTCACTTTTCAGAGTGGCGTCCTGCAATGAAATTCGAGAGCCATCCAAGCGCATAAGGTGCGAGATGAATGGTTACTTGCGGCAGTCGTGACCCTCACATCAGAGTCGCCACGTCGTTACGTCGAGCCGATGACGGCACGGCACAGACCCGCAGCCGTCCGTCACAGGGAAGAGAGTTCTGGTAAAAATGGCGGACCAAATTACATACTGCACCAAGGACGTCAGATGTACAGATGCACAAGGAGCGATGGCTACTTGAAGACACTTCTAGTATAAGTATCCAATAATAATTCAGCGAAAAATGTAGTATTTCAGTCAAATTTGTACAAACATTTTTGATGGTACCTCATTATACTTGGTTATCGAATTATTATATGAAGCCACCTTGGCTTTAATGACTGCTTCTATGCGGGTCCGAAAACCGGTAACATGCTGAAATTGAGTGGTCCGGATTCATTTCGGATATCACCTGGACAATGGCAGCATTCAGTGCAGCTATGGTACTACGAGGATGTCGATTAGTATCTCCGTCAGCATCACTCCGCACGTAATAGTCTATAGACTTTAAATCTGGCGAGTGTGGGGACCATAAATTGGGAGACATGTTCGAAAAATTCGCTGATAACCCATTTTGGGTTAACATGGCTTTGTGAAAAGGTACTGAGTTTTACTAAAATATACGGCCTTCCATTGGATAGTGTATTTGTACAAGTTTTGACCGATTTTAAAACACCAATGTATCTAACAGCATTAACCCTAAGACCTTGTGAAAAATGTAAAGTGGCATGACATGACCTTCATTACTCACAACTCCTAAAACAACCATGCCTAACACCCATACTTGCACTTAAAGCAAGTATGACTCCATGTATTTTATTTTCTTGGGTTGGCATTTTATTTTAAACGAATAATCTTAAACTAAAAAATGATTTATATTATTCGAGTGTGCAATGAAGTGTAAACGATATGTCCTTAAATATTCTTCGCATCCTGTAGTATTCGATTGTAAATTTCACCTGCATGGTTCTCGTTTTGAATATGTTCGATGAAGTCCCCTACAGGGACAGTTTTCAAGAATGACACCTTAATTGAGTGTTTGGCACGAGAATCATGGGATGTCTTTAACGTGGAAATTATAGTACAGTTATTTTGGAAATAATGTTCTTCGTAACAACTATTCACATTTGTTTAGTATTTGCTGCACGTTGCTCTTTGCAGAGTAATTTAATTGAAAGACCACGGGTAAAACTTTTTCACTGAGGCGATACTTGTCCTTATGTGAATATTTTTCTTCAAAAAGGTCCTTGAATATAAGTAACGACACAATCCTGAAAATTTATTACACCTCGCAGAAAATGTACCAAGTTAACGTATTCCTCATTTCAACCTCCGTCCTCATACGACCTCTTGTTTCTTAGTTTTTAATTGTAAAATTTAATGAACAGTTCGAGTGCTCGGTCATTCTGCCAACTGTAAACTTGCATGTTGCTCAACGACAGCGAGTTCGGGACCTTATTCGACGCCATCCAATCATCCCCCCTCATGATCTGCAAACCTCTGGTCAAATATAACTTTGCTCTCCGCCGCTAGCTCATCCAGGTAAGAAATTATTTATCGAGATTTCTGATGCTTTTGGCCGTAGTGATGTTTTTGGCCATTACCTATGGTCCCAAAATGTTGGTGCGGGAAATCTTGCGGGCTATGTCACGGGTAAATTTAATTAACAGCCTGGACTCACTGATTTGCTTACGTTGTTAGAAGGCAAGATTTGTTCTGGCATCAACTTTAGAGAACATGTAGGTATATGCAAATGCCTTGAACTATGTTTTTTGGTGGTTCCATTTTCAAAATAGTTACTATTTTTGTAGTCTAATAAGAATCTTTTAACAAAATAAACAGTAAGGCCTGAATTCTTTCATTCTAAAATGTAGTACTAATATAAGTAATCCCTTAGTAAATAGATTATTTTAATATTAAGTATAAAGAGCTAGCAAGAGTAACTTAATATTTTATAACAATTTAATTGCCGGAGTGGGACGTAGCCGCCTGGTAAAATTTAACCTCATATAATCTGACCATGGTGACGTAATTTTACCTCATGTAATTTGACATTGGTGATGTAGCTTTACCTCATGTAATTTGACGATGGCGACGTAATTTTACCTCATATAATTTGACGATAGTGACTTAATTTTACCTCATGTAATTTGACGATGGTGACGTAATTTTACTTAATGTAATTTGACGATGGTGATGACAATTTACCTGCTATTATTAAACTTTGAAGTGTTCAGCATCAGTGCCGAGCCAAAAGATGCGGCAAGGTACATCTGTGCCGAGATTTTTGTTGTATTTTGGTCACAAATTTATGACCCAGCGTCTGCTGCTGCTTGCATTTGTCTGTTCTCATTATCATGAGCTTCAAATACGTAAGATCTTAGAAACTCAAAACAAAAAAAGTAGTATTTGTGTTCTGTATAAATTCATTGAACATTTTATGAACTTTACGCTCGTTGAATGAAGTTTAGTCTAAATAAGAGCTTAACAATCAACTTTTTAATGAATATATCCCTCTCATATACCAACTGGCCAACGCTTTATTTTGCGAGTATTTTTTCATATTCTGAACTTTATTAGTTCACATGAAGCTTACAGAAAAGAATTAAGCAGATATTCCGTCGCTAAAAAAACAGGTAGAAGAATTCGAATGGATTTTCAACATTTGATAGTCGTTCTACAAGGCGGAGCCCGTTGTTTTTCAGTGTCGACTGTCATCACAAATGGTGTTTACATTTACCGCTCACGAATGTGTCAGCATCAGTGTAACCGTATGAAGCAATGCAAAATCTAGTCTTTTCTTCAGCTAGCTGCGG
>VOMN01050777.1:0-38885 GCA_014899125.1 Orchestia grillus | reverse complement strand
GGGCTGGCAGAGATTAGCATCAGCTTTGTTTTGTCTGTGTTGGCTTTGGGCTTATTTATCACAAGCAAGACCAACAGGGCTACAATGAAGTCAGAAATAGCACTACATGCTTCAACAAATGTAACCTCAGTAATATAAAAGACTGCATCATCAGCAAAAAGTTCACAGAAGACATTATAGAAGGAGGCAATATATTTAATGAAAACATTGAACATTTCATCATTTTATCTTTTCATAAACCTCTTGAAAATAGATTTGCACCATTCAGGAAAAAAATCCTACTGCATAACACCATAAATTAATGGCTGCGCGGTGAATAGGATACTTTGTGCAGTTGGCTACAGTAAGTAAATGTTAACCAAAAACATTCCACTATACACTTATGCACAGTTGTTGCTTGATTAGTTGATTCGTCTTTCTGTCACAGTAGAAATTGCAAAATTACTGGTCATATCCTAAACTACTTGCAAGACTGTCAGATAAGACATTTTATATAAATGATACTGGAAATAACATTTTACATCAACATTTTCCATAAATACATGAGTATCTTAAGAATTTTACAACATTTTTCTTGTCATTTTTGGTAAGGTATTTCTACTAGTACAGAATAATCAGCAGATAAGACAGGAGAATGAAAAGAAGCTAAGGGTGCACAGAAGAAAAAAGTCTCAAAAGCTTACTTAGAGCCAAGGTAACCAGACAGCATCCCTCTAGGGATGCCAGCCCCTATAGCATAGAATAGACAAATCTAGCTAATCTAATGCTATTGCTTATAGTATCCATGTTATTCCTCTAAACTGAACCACTTCAGCACATGGATGGCACTTGAAAACATAATGGTTTTAGATAGCTAGAAATACTCGAGATAAAAAATGTGCAGCTCCTAAGTCAAGAATGATGAATTTTAATGCTGCTTCATATACCATGTGCTGAAGACAGGCCCATTAGCCCGTCTAAAAATATCATACTATGATTATAATAGGCACTATACTAAAACACTAGCACTATAATACAAAGAATACTTACCATATTAAGTGCGATATCCAGCATTGGCGCCAATGCCAATTGCTGATGAAAGAGAGGAACTGCATCAGTTATCTCCGAATCGGCATCTCCAGCAGGGCCTAACAAAACTCCGTTAACAGATAGATGACTCCACCTTGCCGAATGAAAAACTATTTTTGCTAAAGCAACACATTTAATGTGTACTTGATTATTTCCTGACATAATACTTTATGTTAATGGTCTATAAAGCAACAGTTAATAATTTATATTTCTCAAGCACGTAGGTGCCACCTTCACGACCGACTTTTAATACTTTGATCATGTAATGTTATGATCGAGAGCAAAAAAGAGTCCGGTGGCACTGCACTGCACGTCCAATTTGATACTTGACATGATTGCACATTACCAACATTTGCTGTAAAAAATTGCTAATATTGTACATTCTTATACTTCTTACTCTAAAAATGTCATTAATTTTAAAATTTTACATAAAAATTGATATGAAATCAAATAACCTGAACTGTTCTTGTTAAAAAAAAAAAACACAACAGTTATAGAATGAGGAGGAAATAGTTATAGCTATATTTTTAGCTGTCAAATTTATTCAGTAAAATTTTTTAAAATACGTCTTCAAATGTACTACATACAAATTTACGTAAATTTGTTGAATAAATAAGAAAACTTGGGAAATTTTATATAGACAGCCTATTATTTCACCTGGAGTAAATAATTACTTTCATTGGTTTTACTTATCCTGGTATATGCACACAGAAATATAGTTATGATTTGTTTAAACTTTTGATCACTTGTTCATTTGCGAACATTATAATGAAATTTAACATTCAGGTACTGTAAATGCTTTGAAAACTCGCGTTAGTGTATTAAAATTATTTTGAATTTTCAGCGAAATATTCTATTATGAATGCGTACGTAAACGCAGCAACAAACCATTCTGCTCGCAGTCTGACACATTTAGTAAGGAGTAAAATGTGCCAGGGAATCACATTTATTATATTTATATGATCAATATAACACTGAAATAATGTCTAGCAAAGTATACGAGCGTTGCTGTAGTAGTAGAGGATGATA
This sequence comes from Orchestia grillus, assembly GCA_014899125.1. Taxonomy (NCBI): domain Eukaryota; kingdom Metazoa; phylum Arthropoda; class Malacostraca; order Amphipoda; family Talitridae; genus Orchestia; species Orchestia grillus. The sequence continues at coordinate 36,788 of VOMN01050777.1, read as the reverse complement.
AATGCTGAGCGTAATATAGATATTTCGTTGAGTGTTGTCTAACGGAAAAAAAAGAAAAAACGGAACTTGCAAACCGAACAGTTGTACCTGGTAAGCTGTTGATAACTTGCAATGATCAATTATTTGAATCGACGGTGTTCAGCGTTCTGTACTTGCCGGAAACGCTTAAATCAACTTACACGAGTAAACGATTTATATTTTGTTTCATCTGATTTCATATCATCTTCTAACTCTTAAGTTCAAATTTTTAGTTGTATAAGCATCGTCTAATTCGGCATACGCAACAAAAGCCAGAGTACAGGTCAGGAACAGAATGAGACCATTCCTCGTTGCAGACGAGGAGGAAAACACGGGACTACATCTTCTTCTAAGGGAATTATTTTGCTCACAAATCGCAATGTTAAGTTTGTCTACTCAAAGACTTCAATTGCGAAAATTTGCTAAAAAGGACGGAATTATGGAAATAAATAGTCATAGAATTGAATCGTTGCAAAAGCTAAAATTTCATCCGCTTGTAAACGATTAAGGCACAAAATTTTGAAAACATCCTGCAAACTCATATTTTCTAAACTGGTATATTAACAATTATTTCAGTATTATAGTAGAAATATTCTCAGTATTTGGAATTCCGCAAATTTTATTTTCCAGAAATGATTTCAGTTCAGAGGGACCACGGACACGATTCTGAGCCAGCTTAACATCCAGCATGGATGAACGTGAACACTTGCCTCTGAGTTTTAAACGATCATAACATTTTTTGATGCACTCCGGACGCTTGGGCTTGCAAAATCGCTAATTAAATTTCTTAATCTAGTGTAAAACTAGAGAGAACATTTAGAGAGAACATTGTTCGAGCCTCGGCTTAGGTGGGTGGGGCTTTTCACGTGACCACGAAGTACTTCCCTTGGGAAAGGAAGTTTAAACCACACATCCCCCACCGCACCAGTAGTTGTAAGGCATTTAAAACCCAACGGTAAAACGTGTTGGAATAATAAAGGTTCTTTTCTTACCTGAAGCATACCATTTCACGCATTTAGTAATATACCTGTACCTCCATGTTATCTGTTTCCAAAAGCTCACGATTCACCGTTTATTTCGCTCTATTCCCCAAACAATCCCTAAATATGAGCCGTTGCTTGCTGCTGAAGCATACGGTATGGAACCCTGATCTACGGGTTAATCATTACACTGGACTCCATAATTTCGTTTTCGCTCAATAAACTTCATTTCCGGACGTCCCCCACCGTAACCACCTCAGGCGATCTCACAAATGAAGCTCGGCTGTAATATTTGTTTTAAAAAGTGTTGATTCCATACAGCGGTTCTCAATATTTACATCATTTTGTAGACTGGCCGTTACCATTGGGTATCGCACTAGTTATCGCGTAACTGGGCATGAAATGAAATAATTTTCATTTGGAAGCTTTATGGGTACGACTGCACTTTTACTTATTCGGTCAGTGAATACCACGGTAGACCACCTACTTTACAAATTTTCAAATTTAAAACAAATTAAAACATGTTTACAACGTGTTAGGTAATACAGTTCAGCGAACACGATTCCGAAATTGTCAAAAATACATCGTCGTTGTATGGTACCCATTTCATTTGAACTTTATCGGACCCTGTTTAAATTTATACTTCTGAAATCAACGTTCATTTCAACATTAATCACAGAAATCATCTTGTTCCAGTTAAATACTTCAATGGTGTGCCGGACATAACAAATCATTCACAAACTATTCAACTGAAAGTTTCAACGAACCTAAATCATATAAATTTTTATGAACCGCAATGGTCGCCTTTCTTTTATATTTTCCATCGAAATGTGTATTGCAAGGAGAACGCTAATAAGCAAGTACGTTGCCACTAAGGCTAAAGAGACCTTTTCAACTTAGAACATTAGATTCTTGAAGTTCCTGATGATTTTTCCAGAGCTGTTTCGGCTGTTGCAGAATTGTTGTAACAGCCCAAATTTGTTACAAATCTTTGAATTCGGCCGTCACAAACTAACCTGTACTTCCAACAGTTAACCTTCGGTAAATCATTTGGTAAAATCCAATCTCATAACAATACATCTACTCTTAAATGGAGCTTTTACTTCTTTCAAGTATACAATTTTACCATTTTTCCAGTCGAGAGAACAAAAATATCTCTACCTAAAGCAGATTATTACGCAACTTTTACTTAGAGTTTGAGCAGCGTGATATAACTCGTAGTGATAGCATAGTCATTCCTCTCAGTCATGATCAGAGTAAGTACCAAAACCAGGGAATCCCAAATTTATAATTTCGAACAAAAGCTCACTTCGGCTCGGACATTAAACTTGGTAACCATTACGCATACTCATGGACATAGGAGTAGAAGGGAAGCTCTACACAGTAATGGACATAGGAGGTCTTGCTGTGTTCCCACTCTAGAGTTTGACTCATAAGATAAAGGTACGAATCAAATACCAGAGCTAATATACCCGCGTAACAATCGAATTACTTCCCTAGTGATATTGATTACATATTAAAATGGAAGTAATTTTTCAGAGCTAAAGGGGGCTTTCAGTTATCCAAACAGTAGTACACAAAGCGTCAATTTTCCCTTGTACGAGAAAACGGCTCTCTGGATTATCGAAACGATGTAGACTTCACCGTTTTCTTTCAATCGTAATATTTCCCACACATAGAGTCCCCTAACCTGAAAATTAAACATAAGACTTCTAATTCGTTTAGCCAAGGATAGTAGAGGAACGCATGGAACATTAAGCTGTACTCTGTATTTATTGAGCACACTTCTGTATGACTACAAATTTTTATAGTTCATTATAACAAAGACAGTAGTAATGATAAGGGCAATAAAGTATGGGGGGAAATAAAGATGCACGCGTCAGTAAACGTAGCATGACAAAACTTCACTTCTGAGTAGACTTAGGTGATCGGAAATTTACGTTACTGAACTGTTACCTCACAAAATTTCTGACGTGACCAAAGCGAATAAAGAACCACATGAACATGGATTTCTACGAAAGAATGCCTCCTCGGATGTTCGCAAGAACTTGTACCTCGAGCGGCCACGCGGTAAACGTTGTACTTAGCTTGGTTAGGCCGAACAACTTGGAGAAAGAAATGACCTCGTCAGCACTAAAGTTAGACCAGAAGTGCCACTACGCACGCTGTCTCAAACAATGCAACAAAACCAATTCAGCAGTCGCTACTGATGCCGCAGCAAAATTCCCCAGATGCGCAGTGTAACTCATAGTTTCTAATCTATTGTAACATACCAAAAAATAACAAGAAAAATGTCACTCAATATAGTATTCTAAGGAAGTGCATCACGAGCGGCATCTTCACTGCCCTTCGAAGACAAAAAATCATCTTTGCAGATACATTTCCCTCTTTCAATCAAAATTTTCTACATACACTGACCCTTTGACTGCAGCGTGAAGCAGCCTTCGAAGAATTACTATACACACAAGAAAAAAAGAAACAACTAAAGCTAAAAAAAGAAAACCAGGGTACTTCCGCTACAGTAGCCACAGAGTCTCTTTCAGAGCCAAATTCTACACGACAAACATACTTGAGAGTGTCTTCGATTGATGAACTTCAGCGAACAGCGACGAGTTCGCGATGAAAGAAAGGAGCGAGTCCTGCTTCGACTGCCAGAATAGAGACAACGACCTGAGCACACTTTATACGGCGGTAACATCAGTAATTCATACCCGAATAAGGATGTTCATTTATTTACAAGCGCTAAGTCCAAAATTGGGTGGTGAAGAAGAAAATGAGGTACGTATTGCAGTGCCGGCTGCGCGGACTCTTACTTTCAACCCAGGGAACAAAACCCTCGGAATCGACGACGCACGAATCACACGCACGCACGTCGAGACAAAAATTAAGATAGAAGTAATAAAGCGACGAACTTTAACTATGTACATTTAGTTTGGCTAGGCAATGAGGACTCATGCTAAATACAGTGTTAGATTATTATTGATGACATTGTAGAAAATATGACGGGAAATTAAAACGTGCGGTTACAAGATACAGATGAACCGCAAAAAAAACCTGCACAAATGAATTAAACAAGAATTTTTCCGCACGAAAATTAACTGAGGTCGCACATCACGCCAACATTAAGGTATTTTTTTACTGAAACCAAGATATAAAAGAAGTTTCAATTTATTCCCATCCGAAAGTATTAGAATCAAATACATGACTGACTCAAAGAAAAATAATTTTCTAGATATCCAAATACAGCCAGCCACATCGATAAAGTTATTATTTACCATATCAATGGTAAAAACGAATCTCTTCACCAACTAAAACGCAAGTAATCTTATGGAGAGGTAGCATGGAAGATTTACAAGAAGTAACGTAAGTCGGAAGAAAGTAATCTCCTCAAGTGCTTGAGGTTCTATGAGTGATAAAATGAGGAAGTGAACCCTTCCAAAATTTCAGAAGTAGACGTTCTTTCCACTAACATGAGGTGCTAGTTTCTGGCCGAGAAGAAAAGTGACGATGTATGTTCAACAAACACGAAACTACAATATAATGAAGAGCTTATGACCTACAGACACACATCCTATGGCCAAGGCATTCGTAAGGTATAGCATCATTAAACGTACAGTCTGCTACAAGCTAGCGGTGTGGCAACGAGGTGGTGGAGTGGATCACGTGATTATGATGAGGATGATAACCATGTACATGAGGCATGAAGTTAGCGCGGCTCCTATCACGATAACGGTGATGGACGTGGTGAAGAAGATGGAAGAAATGAGTGCTAATGCTAGTAGGCTTGACGATGGAGTGGTGTGATAGAATCATTTAACCACTGGACGTTCGAAAGAAGCAAGAACCACAACGGGTACCAGCAGCGATTGATAATTAGCTATCGGTTTCTACATTAAATGGGAGGAGAAATATACCATTGCATGACATAGTCATCAACCACAAACAATAACAATACGCGAGAAGAATAAAACGATACCATCGTCGTAACTAAACGCCCAAACTCTTACGAAAACGCTTCGCTTATGTTTTAACAGGAGGACGTTGATCATCTGATACAGCGATCGTTGATCTCGAACATTTTCAGCATCCCGGAGGTGTTGTCAGTTCAGCGCTAAGAATTTAGTCATAGCCCACATGATGTCACTTCAAAGTGTTTGCTTGATGTGATGGGAGAGCTTAATTTCCGAGATAACAGAAAACAATCGCGTAACAGTACCCATAACTATCCGTCATTTACAAACGCGTGAACTCCCTGAACGTCCAACAACCCGATACTCGGTGAAAAGCTAACATGAAGCCGGTGGAACCGCCAACGAACTAACAAACCCAAGCAAATCCCACAAAAAATGCTTCAAACGTTCACTTGGCCAACACAAATGGTAATAGTCTACAGAATCTCGGCGAGAATCTCCACTTTACTATCGCTTCAATAGTATAAATTATTCGAAGTGGTTTCTCATTAATTGTTAAAGCCACCAAAATTGCTTTCAGAAAACGACACTCAAGAGAGCCCAAATCAGACCCAGAAAAAGACTGTCTTCCGCAGGACTGGCAGTAGTAGCACACTGAAGCGAAAGACGGAAGAAACCAAATAGTGACGCTGACAGGCTCCGGCAAATCGTGGAAACGATCGATAACTTGAAATCACGAGGAGGAAGTGTATAATAAATGAGCGCTTATAATAGTCTAGTGCTGTCCTCATATTTTCTGTATTTTTTCGCCCTTAATGACAGGGTTATTGCGCCTAATTTCTTCAGCCCCAAGTTCCCGATAGTCGAAGGTGCAGCGGTGCTCGTTACTGTAGCGATGCACTGAGCAGAAGAGACCTCCGCAGCGGCATGTGAAACCTGAAACACGCAACAATCATTCGTCAGAGTAAGTAAATGGATGTAATGTACTATATGTAAATCATCGACTAACACGCCACGTGATGTATTGTGTAAATCATCGACTTGCACGCTGCTTCGTTTTCTAGGACAGCGATAGCTTCTAACGTTCGGGCTGAGGTTACCTCTCAAATTACCAAATTATAATAAGCGACTCGGTCGTTCAATAGTATACGAAAGAGGAATTGCTTCGATAAAAGATAGCGAAATCACCGTTCTGGTAATTTACGTTTAAGAATCCCGTGGACACTTCAGAATCGTTCAATAGTAGTAGGAACGGCGGTGATAGCAGCGCTTCAGTAACTCAGACTATCTCGCACCGAAAGAGTGGGGACAATTTAATATGGACGTAGGAGAACGGGGAATCTATACACAAGGTGGGTTCCCACACAAGATCCCCTGATAGAAACAGCAAGTAAGAAGGAAGAGGAAGAAAAAAAGAAATGGCGAAGAAGGAATGAAAATGGAAAGAAGCAAGTGGGCACGAAAGATAGTAGTCTTGAAGGCCTATCGAAAGCTAAGGTAGCCTAACAGTGCTCCCCTGGGTGCGCTAGTCCCCATAGCATTGGATAGACAAAGCTAACTATCCTACCCCTATTGCCTATGGCTGATCCTATGCCCCCTGAGGGGCAGAATCGTTCAAAGAAAGATTCTTTTATTTGGCCCTTAAATTAACACCAAAGAGTGAAAGGTTGATTCGCATCCTACAAAATGTCACCCAGAATACCTAGACATAGCAGGCTGTCACAGACTGAGTAATTAATCAGAAGAAATGATTAAGAGAGGCGTAGAGTTTCGTAATTAATATATTTATATTAAATTTCGACTGACTCATCTACTTAGTAATATTTTTCTTTGCTGTCGAGTCAAAAGCACCTCATAATATTGCATTCTCCTCATTAAATTCAAGACAGCATATATTTAAAAAAAATCAAGTTAAAAGTGTAGCTCAAACCTGAGTACGCATTAGTAAATTTTTTCTCTCCAAAGGAACAATACGTTTCCATGAGAATAATACAGATGTGTGTTAGCAGCAGACATGGTCGAAATCTACTAGCAAATGTCCCCTGTATACAGTCGACACATTTTTTTATTCACCAAGAAAGTAATAAAGTACTCGGTTTCCTCGCCTCACTTGACAGCAAGTAAGAATTAAAATTTCTCTAGAGTATATACTTCCAGTGAGGTAAGACTGCTTCAAAACCAGAAATACATAATTGAGTGCCAGTTTGTCTGGATAATCACAAATATTTACTGGGTTCTATTTTAGACTGAATAGAATAATTGTTTAATACAAATTACACATGAAGAATTCTATTCTAAAACTAACAAATATATACTGAGGAGCTCGACAACACTCAATGCCAATATGTAAAGAAAGAAAGAGTAGATCGAGTATCATTCCCAACAAGTAAATTAGCGCTTAAGATGTTACGACTAAAAATCCTATAAGATTACGCTGATATGCCTGTGCAGGTAAATTACCGCTGTACGGTTATTACAGATAAACAACCAAGATCTTATACATGAACTAACCCTATATGCACACTGAAAAAATAAGAGTCCACCAAGGTCAATTCCATGATCCCTCTATATCCCTCAGATTTACTATAAATATCGCAGCACCAGGAGCCTCCGCTTACAGTTTCGACAGTCATCAATACTGAAATGAGGTCCTATTCCATGAAAAAATTTGAGAATATAACTTGAAATTCATGCAATAAAAATACACTAGCTCAACCGATAATCATATTTCACGTCCACATCTTCATTCACGCGTCTCCTGTGACAAATAATGATACTGGCGAGTCGCTCTCCCCAAATTTTATGACATACCTCCACTACAACCATTAAACACACCCTACCTGGCACATTTTCAACACTCGAACTAGACCCAATAGACTATCACAACGATTTAATGAAGATAAATTGCTCATCATTCGGAAATCTCCCGGGTATTTCTCATTTCAAACAATAGTCACCAAAGACACATTCGGCCAGCTCACGCAACAGAGACCAACCACCACGCGTCAAGGCAACGGACCGAAGCTCCCACACACCACTGACCTGTGAGTCCGACTTTCTTCTTGCAAGACTGGCATTTGTTTTTCTTCTTCTTGGCGGGCTCCTTGTCAGAGGAACTCGACGAGTCGAGCTCTGCGTCCAGAGACGACGCCTCGAGGGCGGCGGTGGCGGCGAGGTTCTCTGTTGGGCAGCCTCCTGACGATGCTGAGGGAGTCGTGTAGCTGTCGCCCCCGCTGGTACAGCTCTCCTGGGGAGACAACTTCACTGTAATGCTGTAATGCAAAGTTTTCTGGCGTCTTCAACAAATGGCTGCCGAGGTACGACTAAAGTCTCCATGCTAATGATACGGTTGTGTGTAAGGAGCAGGCATGGTCGAAATCAACAGAAATAGGTAAAGATATTGAAATTCGTAGTTATTCAAATAATCCGTCTATGCACACAAGAATGAAATACATGACATGCTCTTGACACAATTTTATCATATCTTCGAGTGCCAGGTCGGATCAATTTCACAGAACGATACCACACCTTTGCTCAGAGAAGCAAGAAGCATTCTACACTTGCTCAGAAAATGCGCTGAAAACATCTTTTTCACAACAACTCAGATCGGGATTTGATGCTGTGAAGTCATGAAAGTGGATGCAGCTTTCCCGACAGTTTCCGTTCCTCAACATCATAATTTTTGACTAGTTTCGAAAGCAGCATGCACTTATGGTTTCAAATACAAGAGGCGCTTAAAAAACAGCAATAATAATTAGATTTTTCTAATTTCGACAGCGCATCGAGCGGTTGTCTCATCTTCAACGATGAATCCACAACTCGATATATTTTCTTATTCATGAACTAGCTATTTGCCGCGGACTTCGTGTCAAAACTATTTATTTTCCGTTGTTATCACGTAATTATTAATCTTAAAATCAACCTTGTACGCAAGCACACTGCAAGACGCACAAATCTTCGAGATTGGCACCTTGTTCCCTACGATAATTGCGTACTAACGTTCAGAAGCTTTAGAGCGGAATTGAATCAACAAGACAACGCATGGTAGAATCAACGAACCTAATCCATCTTGAGAGATACATCAACACCAGCAGATCGTCGGTATGAGATAACACCAAAAACAGCGCGGCTAATAACAGAGCGTCTTTCTTTGCATTCGCCGAGTATCCACGATACTAGCACTGTTAAATAAAAAAAAGCAACCGAATCACTCGCAAAATAAACATTGTTACCAACACGGTTGATTTGGCCATCGCGAAAGAATACGGTATCCAATTCAATTGAAACGCACAGGAGTTCATATTCTCTTGAAAAAATTGTTGCTTTAGACACAATTTTCTCCTAACCTATACAGTACTTCTACTCCTTGGAGATAAAAATTAGCCACGATGTTCATATCATCCAAGTGTCCCAACGAGAGAAACATGAGTAAGAAGAGATTCCTACGTGAAATGAAAACCCGCTATGGGTCCAGACTTCTCGTACTGCATTATAGGGAGTAGGGAATTACTTGCAGTTGAAAAAGTTCATTTCAGTATGGTTGCCAGTTTTTTACTTTTTTCACTCTGTAAAAATTCCATACAGAAAAGTATTTTACGAAGTACATAGGTATAATCGAAGTATTATACTAAAGATATTACGAAGTAAAAAAGATAATAAACTGCCCGTGTAAAAAATTGGTCACCTGCTACTAATGTCGTAAAGGACCTCCACGAGCACAAATATGTAAAGGCGGCAATTCTGTGCAGCATTGAGTTCACAAGTGTCCTAATGAACACCTGGTCGATTTAAACCAAGCTTGTATCAACTAATCTCCTAATGCGACAACAGGGCATGGACGATTTCCTCGACGTCTAACTCGTCGTCTTAAAAAATCCCATAAATTTTCTATTAGGTTCCAGTCTGGGGAGTTAATTAGCTCATCTAAATGAGTGACATAACCTGAATGACGACTGTCATGCCAATCAATGACAGTTCTTGCAGCCCGATGCACCCGGCAGTTGTCATCCTCGAAAGGAACTCAAAACAACAGTAACTGGAGCTCGAAATGAATAATTTTTGTTCGGGGAGCTTATGTACCGTTAAAACGTTAACAATACAAAAATGTACGTCCAATAGGAAGACGCTAAGGGGACAGAGAGAGAGAACAAAATATGGTACCACGATGAAAATCAATCAAACATTGATCAGCACAATAGTTCTGAACTCGGGTTCCGCAGTCCTTTGAAAGACCTTCAAGGGGTCACCGAAGCCTAATTTAAATTATATCATCCACTATACGTGGGCCCTGAGTCAAAGAAAAAAGTGTGTTACACGATTACCAGTAAGCCCCCTAATTTCTTTGACTGGGAAACACGTAACAATTCAACAGGTAACGCCTCACTTTACTGTGAATCCCGTTAACACGCCTTCTTTTTTATCATTCACGATCAGCATATCTACACGTGATAAATCCCTTATTTTCAAACGATAAGACCTCGATAGACTACCTACTTTCACTCATTTTTTGGTAATATTGGGAGAAACACATTTTCCAGTTGAGGAAATAAGACGTGTTCCCTGAATTATGGTTAGGAAGGAAACACTCGTAAGATGTGTGGCACTGACCGACGAAATAGAGGGCACTGTGGGCTGTGCTGTGGAGGTGGCCAAATGTGAAGCAGCAGCAGAAGGAGACGAGGAAGCAGAGGTTGCTAGAGTAGTGGCGACAGCCGCTAAAGAGGGGGAGGACGATAGAGGGGGCGAGGGGGGAGGTGAAGTGTTCCTCGAGGACGCTAGTGTGGGAGGGGGTGTGCTGGGCGTGCTGCTACTGCTGGGGCTGCTCTGCGGGAGGGGCTGTTGTTTCTTCTTGAGGTGGTCTTTGTAACATTTGGAGCAGAGACCATCTGTGTTGGAGGACCCGAAGAAACCGCACCCTGTTCGACACAGGATCGGTCCCGCCTCCAACTGGTTGCTCTCGCTGCGCTCCATTTGGCCAGACACCTGCTCAAATGTTCACGTGCTCAAACATTTATTTCCCTCATTCATTAATTTAAAAATGAACTATGTTTCAAGAATTTACACTCTCCCTACCCCCAAATCTCTAGAAACTAATATACACTATAACACGTATACAAGAACGAAAGCTTTACATTTTGTAACAGTTCTTACTGGAAGAACAACGACAAGCCCTTGTTCACCAAGATGCGTCAACTCCACTAACAAAAACAGCTAAAAATTGAACAGTGGTGACTAGTAGACTACACTCGAACAAGAGTTTGCTTGGCTCGTCAGCGAAGAACACAACGGAAAATAATTTCCAATACATTATCAAACAACGGGGTCAATAAATTAATAAATCAAATCATACCTCTTTTACGAACCCAACATGAAATCTGTGAATGTACGATCGATTTCTTACAGGAAACAAGAAGATTTATGAGCTCGACGCGACGGTGATATGTACCTGATCAGTGCCTAGACTAAAGGGGTCTTTAAATATGCTCAAGTGACCTGAAGAGAAAAAGGTGATAAGCACACGGCGATGACGCGAACAAGCGCTTTATCGCCAGCACGAGCAAGCGAGCAGCACGAATGTCTTGATACCGACGGACATGATATTTTCTGTGTTTGTGCTACACGCACTACTAACAGTAATCAAAGTAACGCACCGTCTAGCTAAAGCGGAGGATTACTCCTTACAGCATTGGTCTCTGAACAAGTGTAATACATGAGGTCGCTATTTTGAAGATTAGATAACTAGTCAACGTAAAGCTTGCTATCCGCATGAAGTGTGATCCAAAGAGAGCGAAAAGAAGGGACTATTTAATATGAACTCGAGCAAACGTTGAATCTATACACAGGTGTGCTCCCAAACAAGATTCTCTGCACATAGAAACAGCGAGTTAAGAAGGAAGATAAAAACAATCTGCGAAGAAGGTAAGAAAATGGGAAGAAGCAAAGTGGTTACGAAACAGAATTTCCGAAGGCTTGGCAAAAACTGAGGTAACCTAACAATGTCCCCTCAGGGACGCCTAGCATAGGATAGAAAAACCTAACTAACCGAACCCTGTTGCCTGTGGCCTACTCTATGTCCCCTGAAAAGACCGATTATAAACAGAGGTCACTGACCATATACAAAAGTGAGGAGCAGCTACTTACATCGGCCCTTAAACGCGTATGAGAAGTAAGGGATCGCTAGTTCGCCCTAAACATAGGCATAGAAAAAGGGGCAGCTACTATTAAGCACGACTGTAATTTCAGTTGAAAAGGTGTCGATGTGGGTCAAGTCATGGCAGTGCCCACAGTGACTTTGTATTGTCCAGTCTCGGTCCCGCTGTAGTGTTTTGTCGCTAAATTGTATCTACCAGTGAGACCCAGGTTTTCCTCTGAGCAGGAAAAAATCTTATAAATTCGTACAATGCGAATACTGATTATTATTAATTTCACTAATTCAAGCGAATACTCCTTCCTCAGAAACTAATAATCTCAATTTTCCAGATTCAAACAATAAATTGATGATAAAAATGTATAGCTTATCGGTAGACGTACATTAATGCATAGGTACCTACCTACAAGGGGCAAGAAAATAAACGTTTGAGGCTGATCTGGCAAGCTCGAGGGAAACAAACATAAAACTAAAAACGAAACACGCAACTAAATAAAACTTTCTGCAATAAAAAGTAACCTTGAAGGTTTAGCGAGCACAGTCAACACAAAAACCTTATCAGTTTCGTAACCTTGGAGAGAGAACCGTCAACTTCAGGAGATAGTTTTAGTTGCATGCCAACCCTTGGATACGAAGAAAAAAGTAATTTATTTTTGAAAAATGAGCAAAGTCTGACACGTGTATCACAGCACTTGACAATAACTGAAGCAGGCGTTAATTTTCAAAAAGTGGTCCCTAAACTGACAATCGTCAGGTTCCTTCAGTCCTATTAAAGAGCTCCCTGCATTTTTGATTGGTGTTACGACGCTCACGTACAGCAATAAAATCTATAAGAGTTAAGTTGACGAACCATCGAGACAACTGGTCTGCTCACCTTGGCGGTTTATGTAGACGAGTCGCGAAAGAAAAGAGGCGTCGTCAAACGCTACGTGGAGGAGGAGTCCACTGGCTGGAAACGCAGGTGTGTGTGTGCAGCGCAATGCACCTGAAAGAGAGAGGAACATGTCACTCTGTTGCCTCCTGCCGTGCGAGCTGAAATGCTGACAATCCCCGATGCTGTAATGCATCTCACACGAAGGAAAATGAAGGAGTAAACTAAAATAGGAGGATGCAGTGCGTCTCCCGAGATAGATGAAGATGGTGTGTTACAAGACGAACTGTGGCAATGATATCGCAAGACTTGAGTCATGAGCTACCGATATCGGTCGTGTCGCAGCAAATATAAAACAAAAAGTTGCCAAAGTGTCTTATGTAAACGAACATGGTACAAATGTAATACAGTGTTGAAGAGAGGAGCAATAATTGAGTAGTTATCAAGTACGTTTCTTCTGCATACTTTTTCCAAGTAGAATAGCGACTGACTAGTGACAACAATTCGCTAATATGAGTTCCATTTAAGCTCCATCCAACGTTTGACCCAAAAACACTTACCACATGTGTATCAAAAGCTAGGGCTTTTATCTAAGAAAATTTCCCATATGCTAGCGCGATTGAACCGAACTCGTTATCAGCACTCAACACTTTCTCGTGAAATTCACAGCACCGAGCGCGCACTAGGTCAGAAGTCCTGTGCCGTTGAAGACTCACACGGCGCCAAAGTCTAACGGAGAACGGCACATTTCATGAGTACTTGTAATACCAAGGCGTCTCGGTAACGCACAGGGACGAGGCGTCTTGCATTATTGCTCGAGGAGCTGGGACTGGTAAAGTGAGAACATGGGAAACACATGTTGGTCCATGCCTTCCGAGGTTCTAGTGCAACCAGTACTGACGACACTTATGAGGTTAATTTGACGTCTTGTACTAACGTCGGAATTACACAAATAACAAAAGGTTAACTAGGCCGAGTACTCGTAAATAACGAGGGAAAATTTCCCTAGTTAGGATTGTTAGCATACAACTCGATTTCATCAGTATATTGTCGATAATAATAAAAATGTGAATCTAACAAAAAAAAGTAAAACTTTCATCATTCGACACAATCCCAAACGCAGTTGCTCCTGCAACAACAGCACGAATAGCCAAACAGCTCCGAAGATAACAGTTCGTATAACCTCAATAACAGCACATGTATTAACATAGTTAAGAAGATACCGACCGAATATAAGAAACCTTGCAAAACATTACACTCCCCAGAAAAAAGGATTCTCAAACCTGATTAAATAGTCAAGAAATCAAAAGTACAAACATATATATTCAATTATAAGGTAAATAGGAAGCCTCGCCAGCCTCAGTAACAGTCCGAACAGAGCTGCTCTCGGCCCTACGGGCCTGGCAGCGGCCAGCAAATGAGGTCAAGGAGGCAGGAGCGTGAGCGCGTGTGGAGGTCGGTGTCGAGAACACCACACACGTTCGCTCGACACGCCAACGCAACCCTCCAGCGTGCAGCACGCTTCCCACGACCAGCTTCGATGCAACCGCCCACCACCGAGTACATGCAGCGCTGTATATAATGCAGCGTATAAATACGAGGTACGTTTTGCGGGTGCTGTAAGCTGGCGACGGGTGGCAAAAACTGTTCAAGGATGTCTAATGAATATCACACTTCAACGCTGGATGAATTTATGCAGCTTGGCGAACGACGCGAGAGCTTTAAGGCTTTGGGTACTAAGTTTACTTGAAATATCTAGGAAAACTTTCGAGAACATTTGCATCTGCTTTCATAAAAATGAGCTGAGTAAAAGTCGATAAGTACAACACTTAACCGTTACACGTGCTGCTCTTCACAAATAAAAAATAATGAAATACTAAATGGACTAACTTACATCCCTTTTGAAGACATCGAAGTAAAAGCTTTGTTTAATTTCAACAATTTCAATACACACTCATACCGTGAATTCTGCACTGGTTTAAAACACCCACATTATGAGCTCTGTACCGAGTTCAACACACTCATACTTTACACTCTGCACTGAGTTTCCAACATTCATACCATAAATTCTGCATTGAACTCAACACTAGAAATAAGTGATCCGAGCACAGTTCTCACACGTGACACAACACCACACCATCATCCTATCACTGGCCACCCTGCACCAGCAGCGCAGAGGAGCACCGCGCGTAACCAAATTACGAGTGAGCAAGACGCGTAATTTGGTCCGCCGAGTGAGCAAGACGAGGCGGACGCTGTGGTCTCAGGACAGCGCGCACTGCGACGACATGGAGCCCATCGCGGGGAATGTGGGGAGCCAGGGCCGAAAATTGAATGTTTCCATGTGAACCAATAATGCAGTTGTTTTCGAAGCGGCGTCCTCATTGCTGTGTGGAGCCAAACCTCGTGGTCACAGCGAAACGATCACGAACGTCAGGTCATTAATTACACGAGAAAACAGGTAGGTACAAATCATGAACAGAGGAAATATCAAAAGGAGAGAATGGTTAAAAATATCCATCGCACACATTTTTTCCGATTATACATGCGGGAAAATATTGTTCCTACTAACCAGCGTAACTGACCTACCAATCAATGAATTGCATTTCAGAACTCCAGTAGCATTTCGTGAGCATCAAAGCAGCTGCAGGTGCTGCTAGTTTCAGTAGCACTACATCCGGCAGCTGTTCTTTCCAACGGTGCATGCTGTCACACGCCAGCACCTAACTGTTGCTATGCAAGGCATTTACTGAACCCAGTATTACTCGGTAACAGACCTGGTCCGACACCATTGGTGTAAGCAACAAAATACCCGCTATGAACACACCTTTACACTGGATTGACAAATAATTTGAACGTTGTAATTCGCAGCAACAGTTGCTTTGAACAACACGGTCTCACATTTCCCTATTTAGAGGGATATTTAGTACGTGGATTTCTACACTATCTAAATACTATGCACTCCAACAGCGCAGCAGAAGCTGCACTTATTAATAAAAAACATTACTAAATCGAGAAACAGTAAGAAATTTTTTGATCATCTTATACTTTAAGCTCACACAATTTACGATAGTAAAAATTACATAAGCACGTGCGTAAACAAAAACGTACGAATGCGATGAGTGCACTAATTTAGTTGTTAAATTGCGTGTATATACAGGCGTATACAGAAAGTACTATATTCAACAAATCACTAACCCGGATACGCGTGCTTTTACTTTCGTACAAGCAAGCCAGTGACGACACACTCTACAGGTACAGTTTTGTATGTACCATCCGTGCATCGACGTCCAAAAAGCCATGGACCGTTCCAAATGAAATACAAATGGCGAAACTAGGTTGCCCAAACGAAACGTGACGGCGAAATTTGCTTAGCGGTAACGCTAAAGCGAGCGCGCAATTAAAAATATGCGCCTCTGAGACCCGAGGAAACAATTTCAGAATTAGACTTGAGCCAACACGATGCAGAGAAGATAGCTAAACACGGCGCACCACTGTACACAACCAGGGCCAACACAGATGAAAGTAAACACTACAACCATGCAGCGTGGCGAGAAAGTGAGAAGGCAATGCCGTACAATTTGTAGTCACGCACGTTATCCGAGAAATTGTCTTTTTCACATATTCTCCATCAGTGTGTGTTATAAGCAGTATGAGTTGCTCATGGATGAGTCCGACATTGGCATCTTGTACTCGAGAGTTCTTATGCAGGACTATGGTTAACTAAACTAATTTTAGAGACCACTTAAAAAGTTTAGATGAAAGATGTGAAAGGGAATCGTAAGAAACAGTTTACAGATAACCATAAAAAGTACACAAGCTCACCAAACATCACACCATCATTGAAATAACAAAATCACTTTCATTCAACATATTCGATATCAATTTGCAACGTTAAAACTAATTAAGAACATGCCAGTGGAACGTAAAAAATTGAGTAAAACATTACATTGGCCCCAAATAAAATTATGCAAAAAGCAAAAAATAAAAATATAAACGTACATTATATTTATTCATTTGCAACCAATGGATAAAAAGGAAAAGAGTGACGCATGACGAAAACAAGTTAGGAACGAGTCCTAGAAACACGCGTGAAGCAACACGTGGCGGATGACTACAGTGATGCCGGATCGTTTCAGAAGCCCGCAGCGAGTGACACAATATTTCCTCGCAAGAAGTAGAGCAGGGCAGTAATACAGCCTCTCTTGCTACCGGGTGTGTCTTAGTACGTTACCATGCCTACAGTGAAAAGAAAGTCGCAAATATAATGGACTTACATTCCACGTACAACTCAGAGACGGGCATTTTATTACGTGAAGGGGGGTCTAGACGAAATCGTTTAAACTGGTCAACAAAACGCTAGGTGAAGAATTATTTTTGCCTCCGAAAAGGCTCAAGGCAAGTTGAAAATAACGAGCGTTGGTTTTCACCCCATGCACGCGCGATTAAAAATTTGAATCCTTTGAAATAATCAAGACAGTAAATATACGTAAAATCATCAAGAAAGGCACAAATAAACGTTTAGAAGAAACTTTTTCAACACTTTTCATGCGAGCCTCTGGAAGTACGGCACAAGAGTCCCTCATCATGAGCACGACGCTAAAAATTTCGAAGACCACCATGCGGACGGGGATCAAACACCCAGGGTGTACGAAGTACACAAGTCCGATGCTGAGCAGTGGTGCACATTTTCACTTTCAGCGCATCACTTTCCTTCCGTAAAGTCCCACTTTCCCCCTAGAGTTATTCAGGTCATGCCAATGAGCGAGACACATACGCGCTACTTTCACTTGCCAGAGCACGCCACCGCTTGCTGCAACTTGCGTTACACGTGGTTTCGCGCGAGTCTCACGTTCCAGTAAGCCACTCCAGTAACTCGTGAATTAAGGAAACGTACCGCCACGACAAAAAGTGACCATCGGTGATGTCAATCGATGGCGTGGATTCGATTCAACGTTTTGAGAGTAAACGAAGCGGAAGAAAATGGAAAGGGCTACACGAGCTCTAGGAAAATTCTTGCAAAGATGCTTTGTTGACATTTCTGAGAAATATCACGCACTTCTTCCAATATTTCACTCAAAATTTGTGAACTCAGTCACTTCATTAAAATAAATAGTACTGAAAGAAAAGAAATGAGGATACAGAGAACAGGAGACTACTGATTTTCTGGGCAGCACAAGTCAGTCGTCCCGGTTCGAAGGGAAATTACAATTGGTTAAACGAACATGATTTTCTATGCGAGTGGCTGTATTGGTTCCGAATCAGTTCAAAATGCCTTCAGATGAGGCTTGCGGAATGCACTGCTTTCAGCATGGCATCACATTTCTGTGAGATGATTACGGCGATGCGCATTAAAACTCGAAATCAACACCGCGTAGGGAATGAACGGGAGTTTCCTTAAACTTGAGAGTTTCGTTTCAACAAATATTATCGAGCTAAGTTTGCATAGATCTTAGGTTTGGATTTAAATCAAGCGACAAAACTATGCATAAGCCTTTAGAAAATTGGATAGATTTTGCTGCGCCGTCTATGTCTCTTTGTCGATTTTCTTTCAGGTGCAGTTAGACGGCACCTGCGATATCTTAACTCAAAGTCAAGCACAGCGGGAGGGACAACAGGTATCAATAAGAAAAATTTTAACATCGGTTAGGTCGCATGGAATGGACCAAATATACACTGACGCAAATTCATAAATGAGACAGAAAACCAGAAGCGAACTCTCTCCCACACTGCGGACGTTGCCACCGTGCGTCACGCCTCAGCACCGCAGTCATTCGAGGGACAAAGAAGCACACCCGCGTAGGCACAACCCGTGGCCCGGTGACACCTGCATGCGCAGTTTCCCTGACTAGAGAAGCGGCGAAAGTGCACGGCCGGCGACCGTGCCGCAGTCGCGTGCTCATGAGACGTAGCACAGAGATTCCAGTGCCTCTGCTTTGGAAGAATAGAAATACGATACAAGTATGAATGCTGCATGGCTTAATTGGTCACGTAAGTGGAAGAGTAGATTATAACGTTCCAAGAGACTACGGATTGACTGATATTATAGAGGAGACGAAATTATTACCGATTCTTTGCACAAGCAACACAAATGAAAACAATCATGGTATCTATGTCCGCACCTGATATTAACTACCCCAACAATTGAATGACATTTTCAGCCATTGAATTTATTCATTTCGAATAATGTTTATAACTATTTCAAGTAAATACGCGTGCGCGGTTTCAATGTATAATAAATAACAATTGTTGCTACCTTTCGATAAGTGGCAATGGCTATCTTTATATTGTGTGTGTGTTTTCCAAAAATATTAAATATTTCCCTTAAATACGAAAATATTTCCTTCAAAACCGTAATTTCACTTTTAGACTAAACATCAAGTCCGGTTTACATAGTGTGATTTGATTTCTTACCCTAAACTTTACAGAAAAAATCTCAGCACCCGCGCAAGTCATAACGCCGACCATGGGTACCGTTACCACAGTACCTTTTAGTGCTTAATTTAAAAAAAAAGTTTCTACGAGTGCATAATACAAAAACTATAGTTTATTAACTAAGAAAACTACTTCACACGAGTAGCAGCAGCGCAGATGTCTTAACATGCACGGAAGCTATTATAAGAACAGAGCTTCGTTTATACCAATGCTGCCTGAAATGGCCAAGCATCACCACTCCACATGAAACAATTGTGCAAGCCTCAATCACGCCACAGATACCCGCTTAAAATTGAACGCCACACGTTGGTTATGGACAACAAGCCCAAAACAAAATCCGTACCCGACCTTTGAACATTCATTACGTGAAGAAAAAGCCCGCAGTTAAAAAAAGGACCGCTCTGCAAGCAAGGAGAACCTGGAGCAAGACATGCTACGAGTTTAATAAGACCCCTTCGAGCAACTTGAGCATAATGCTTGGAGGTTCTGAGGCTGGAGAGAACAGCACGTGGGAATGCGATAACTACAGCAATCAAAGAGGTAATGGTTATTAACGCAAGCTACGGGAACGACAGGAGCTCTGCACCATAGTGATCCACCAAAACAACGCGAGACGCGCGAAAACGAAGGATGTGAAACGTGAGATAGTAGAGGCCGCATTGCACTAACAGCAACCGTTCTTCTCTTGTATAATTGACACAATGAAGTTACAATTACGTGTAAGTAACCGTAATAGTAATGAAGGCATCCATTTGTTGGATGAAACGTTCTAGTGGGCGCTGAGTCGAGAGCAAGCGTATGACGAAGGGTGGACACAACAGAGCAAACGGGTTTCTTCACATGCCAAATTATTGCCTTTCTACCGACTGCAATGCTAAAGTTCTCTGAAATGGTAACCGATCGGTGGAAGAACAAAAAAAAAATCAAAAGAATGAAAGACCAGACTGGTGAAATTAAATTTATAAATTCTTACAGAGAAACTTCCCAGTTTTCGCCTATAATAATAAACAATATAAAATTCGAAAGACTTGGAGAATATACGAGCAACAATTATTACTTGCCAAACACGGCAAATTACAGAAAACGTGATTTCATGATTGACTTCCTCTGCACATAAAGATACAACTCTCATGTGATGTGTCTATATTTACTGTGATTAAACGCTCAGGATGATTCGTTCGGGTAAAAGAAACGTTACCATAGAAATGAAACATATTAGCTTTAAATCGATTTATTTCTCCTGAAAGAAAAAAAACGAAGAAAAAAGCTTCCCGTCCCGATTTCAAAGGAACCTCTTACAACAATGCCAAGAAGTCAAAAACGGAATTTACAACTTAACGAAAATCGAAAAATAAACAAAGCCCCTTTCATACCAAATCACTCCGAACAAAAATGACAGCGAATCTTTTCAGAATTTCCCGGCACTCAGTAGGAATGAAATTCCATTAGGAACTTCTCTGACCACGATTTAGCAGAGATTTGAAATGTACATGGTAGCCTGACGGCCACCTCTTAGAGGCGCTGGCTTATACAGAATACAAAGTGAAATGCATCGAATTATTTCGCGGTACATCCTAGGATTCTAAAGAGATGAATATGAGAACATTTAATACTCATCGAGATATTACATTCCTGAAGTAGCGCAAATAACCAAAACAGTGCATGGAACACCCTAGCTTTGCACCAGGATGTCAATGGAGCTCTTCGCGCCATCCCAACACTGTAGACTAAAGTACATATGTATAATTCCTAGTTGGAATTGTAAAGCATTATCTACCGTTAACCACTTGATTAGGTTCTCCCGAACACAAAAAATTTGTTGGTTGGACAGCCAAAAGAAGTGTCGTTTTTTATAGAAATCTGAGGTATAGAAAAACACCCAACTTGAACAACAGTCAAATTTAGGTCCGCAGCGCAGTATGAAAACTCCGTAAAGGACTCAGAAGGCGAACCGTGCATGGGATATAAACTGAAACGCGGCCATGTCCAATTTCAAATTTGGAAATATATTAGGCCCAATTTGGCCAGGACGATTCAGCGCACGTTATTGCGAACAGATCTTACTTCCTCGAGTGTAAGACACAGCAAACTATGCGCCAAGTCACCCGGACGTGAGAAACTTGCTCGCGGTGCGTTGCTTCCTCCTCATCCGCGAGGAGCCCTGAACGAAGGAAGCAAGGCTCCATGATCGCGGCCCCGTGACCCGTCTGAAGGTGGCACCCGCGGCACGGCAATGACCTATTCTCGGAGCAGGTCATGCGGCTGCGCCTCGCAAGGTTGAACTATTACTTGCAACCCTCCCTACGCACTCCCCTCTCTCGACGTACTTTTGAAAACGCTCTCGGCCTTCTGCATCCGATTACCGCAAGAAAATAACACAAGATAGAGGAACGCTTGTGTTCAAATTTGGTTCACGATACGTGACATTTCGAGATGGTGTTCACGCTTCTTAATCTTACTCATCACAATTTTGAATTCTGCTGCCAAAGATTTTATGAAATATGTTCAAGGTCAATAACGTGGAAATACTATTAAAATACTTAATTCCATGAAGATTTCTCACTGCTATAATTTTGAGGCATTTGAAGATTGGAAGATAAAGCTATCGCAACAAATATTCCAAAGCAAAACATACTTGCTATTCAACAGATTCCCATGCTACTATCCATTTCAGCTCTAACAAATAAAACCGTCATTTTCATTTATGAATACATTTATCTGAGTTCGTCAAACCTCGTATAAATATGTGGGCACCCAATATATTCCGAGTTGCTCCCTTATACAGAACACGAGTTCAGAATGCTGTAAAGCTAAAGGCCTTTATTATTAATATCAGAAAAATTAGGCATGGATATGACATGGGTCGTCAGCAAGAACAAATTAAGCATCTAATTTGCAAAACAAACCAAACTCACTGTCACCCTTGGTAAAATATCTGTTGTTCAGGATCAAAAATCTTTAAACTAAATCGCCAGCCAAATTTTAGAATACAGAGCCACGCAGCGGTGCAGCGCATGCACCAAAGGCAGCGTAAATCATAGGATGCAGTGAGCCACCCTAGAAAGTTATTAAATTTTGATAAAGGTGCAATGTGTAACGAGGGTCATTTCGTGTACCAAACACACAGCACATTTTGAGAAATAAGAAATAATGGTCAATTAAGAAAAAAAATCCCAGGTACTTTCTAAAGAGAAATTACAAAAGTTGAAAATGATCCGAAAACATTACGCTTCTGCTACATGCACACGAGCCTAATCTAGTCAGCCCCGTTTTATACTACACACTTTGATTAATATAACGAATTTTTAGGCTAGCCATTCATGAATTTTCGCGTGAAACTTCCGGCAGCACGTAAGTAGGTGTGACCCAACCACGAATGCGAGACGTGGGAAGGGGGCGTGACAATGAGAGACAGCGGCACAATGAAAGTGTTCGCCCAGAGTGAGAAGCGGTCACCCGGCACAATGGGTCGAGGAAGAGGTGACCCACTTGTTCATTGTGGGGAGCAGCAAGCCTCAGTCAAATTCATGCACCAATCCTTAGCACACTCGGCCCATCTTGTATATTTTGTGGCTTATTTTCCGGACACATAGGTACTTCACCGAATGCAAAGATCTGGTTTTGGTGACATTTTCAATCCACGAATAAATGTCAAGGCGAAGACCATCTTTTTTGAAGTATATTCATTGGATGAATACATACATGACGCATAGAAAAAAAACATGTTTAGGAGACTTTTATTCGACAAATGAATGCAAAAGCTAAGATCATCTTTTTGTGATATGCATTCGTCGATGTGATATGCATTAGATAAATTGATACACAACGCAAGGTAATGTTCATGTTGTTCAACTTATACTTCGGACAAAGCAATGCAAAGCACAAGTAGTTTGTAGGTCACTGTATGGAATCAACCAGAAATTCAATGAACTGCAAAAAAGAGCACTAAAATTTATCTTGACGTAACCTACTTTTCTCTAGTTTGAGGCACACGAATATTTGTTCCTTAATTTACTCGAGAATGGTGAGGTTCTTAAATTTCTGGGTACCCTATTTGTTCTCTTGGCAAGTTGACTAATTTTATCGTAGAATTTGCGTTGATATCTGTACATCAATACGAATTTCATTGAAAATTGCCTTACTATTACCCCTGAAAATACGAAGCCTAGCCAGGGACTAGGCACAAAAGCTCTGATACATTCCCTGTTCGTAAACTTAAGCTAGGCAACCTACCGAAAATTATCATAATATTGATAAAAAGAGGGCCAAACTTCTTCCGAATAGTAAGCAGAGTTGTCCAAACTAGAACCAGCCAGCCTCGTTGCACGTCGAGAGAAAGCAGAAGCTTATCACGTGGGTTCACCGCGAACCTAATGAACTGCAGCCTTATTCGTCGAGCTCTCTGCGCAGGACCACAAGAGAATATGCTCGACGTCGCAGAAATGAGTCAGCATCTGAACCGCAATTTAAAGCTTCAAATGTTAACATGAACGTTGAATTTCTATCTACCTTTCGTGATATCATGGAACAATTTATAAGCCATTCAAGGTCATGAAGATAAATCACCAATTGCAAACAACGGCGATATATCTAATGCAGAAGAAACTACTAAGAAGTACATCACCGGTTAATCTCTCAAAACATCTCTTTTCCGTTTCACACAAAAATAAACACACAATCTACGCTAAACTTCAACTTGATGCTGACATGTAGACATACTTGCAATTGTTTCGTACTTAGCTCAAGACAAAATTTTCCCAGCACCAGAGAGAACTCGCCTATTTTTTGGAAACAACAAAGCGGTATACTTGACCCAATTACGAGCTGCATCGGTCGTACGCAGAAACGCTGTGCAACTCCAGAAGCGACAGCAGGCACCCGCTGCTCCAAGGTCTGCCTCTCCCTCTGGAATAGCAGTCGCTCGTACACTCGACTGACTCGCATCTGAAGCTAACTGTTGCCTTTTTTCTATTCATTCAACTCCCAAGGCTGAACGCAAACTTCTGTCGGGACGCACACTCCGTTGCGTCAAAGATAATTTCAAAAATCCCTCACGCGTTTACAGATGAACAATCTGGCAGTTTCACAGCAGTATGTGTATGAATAAGCAAGAGAATAACGTTTGCATAGTAAAAATAATGGTATACACATATACACACACGACGAAGTACACCATCTAAACTCGGACAAATTTCAAGTAAACAAACAATCCGTGGATTCAAAAATTTACCACGAGCGGCGGCTTCAAACATCTCGCGTACTGAATCTGTTTCAGAATTTAATATGAATTTATAAAATTCAGTGTTAAAAAAGAAACGTGAATTTTAGTGAGCTTATTATATTAATATTTTACCATATTACATATTAATAACATCGGTGCGCTTGGCATCAACAAAGGGAACAAGTTTAATAAACCAAATAAACACTAAATGACCTTTGGAAATTAACAGATGAAACTGAGCAAAGCTTTAGGAACAACGCTGAATTTCACGCAGAAATTAAATCAGCAAAATGTATTTCAAAATGAAACCTCGTACACATTTACATAATGACGCAAAGAGGTAAGTCATGTCCACACAATGCAGAAATAAATAAAAAATGACCAAGATTCAGGACGAGGCGCTCGTAGCGAGTTTAACTGAAGTAAATCTGGGTCAGCTGCACCCAACCTCGATACAAAATCTAAAAACACAAAGAAAGTTATATTTCGTAAAATGGCTTCAGAATCTCACATGCGCTTAACAAGAACGTCCCAGAACGGGCAGAAATAATTTTCCAACAACGTTAACACACATTTGACTGAACAAGAGGAAACCTTGCCAACATATAACACGCCTTTTTAAAATGTCGTTTTAAACAAGCTACAATAGCGGAACTAACAGGTCGAATATATGTATTTTTTTCAAAAATACATATATTTTAGAAGTGAGAAACGAAAAATTCATGCGTCGGCTCTCCATGCGTGAATCATTCGTTGGCTATTTCACGGTAGCGAACGAGGTCGTTTATCAAAGACGTCTGTAGAACACGAGCAAGAAAAAAGCGCAGGAGGAACAGCAACACGTGGGCTGTCGTAACTACAGCGGGAGCGGAAAGTGAGCGAAAGTGAGCACGAGGCCTGCAGTCGCCATCGAAAGTAACGCCATTCATCGACGACTTGTCGAGTAGCCGCGCTCGTGAGCTCCGCTGAATTCCTTTCTATATCCAAATTCCAGAGCAGTCAGTCACTGCTACGCCCAGAGCAGTCACAGTTACGTCCAATGCAGGAATAAAATAATTCAATAAAGATGAGTATTCAACATGCTCACGGAATGTCACCAAAACATTCGCCGTTTAATTTATCGAGTAGAATTGATAACCATTTAGGAATGCGAGTGTAAAATTTCAATCATGAAATATTTCTGGTGAAAATATTCCTTTTCCCCAGGAGTGCGTAACAATAATAAGCGATGCTGTAATACTTCATCCCTTTCTAAATTCGAAAACAAATACGAATAGAAAAGTGAAAAGTCGCAAGTAAATGAAGAAAACTTTCACGCACAGGAAGTAGTGAATCTCAATTCGAAACTAGATACTAGTCCCGAAGGACTAGTAAGTGCTGAAATAACCTAATAGTGTCCTCCTGGGGATGCCAGTCCCCATAGAATGCAATAGACGAACCTTACTAGCCAAACTCTATTGCCTGTGGCCTATCCCATGCCCCTTGAGGGTATGCACTCGCTTCCAAGTTCATTTCTATCTCAAGTTACCAGAAGTTTTTGATCGATTAATGTACCATGGAACTTGGTGAAGACTTCTACCAAAACCATTAAAGAGGGGGGAGCCAAGTTCAGACATCGATGGTAGTGCAGGCTTTAAGAACCGGAAAAAGTCAGCCTGCATCTCTGACACCATGAGATTAAAGAAGGGCAAGAGAGAGAAACAATGAGGGCGGCTCTCCAACAACATTCCGTTAATACATCATTCACTTCATTGGTATGACAAGTAAGGCAAAACGGAAGAAAACCTAACGAGATGTGCCTACCCCTGAAATTACGTTAACATCAGCATTACGCATCGAAGTTTTGTTAACAGGTTAGAAATCCTAAAAAAAGAGCAGGTTTTTTGTGGCAACTATATGACAGACCATAAAAAATTAAAAACAGGATCCAGTGTAAACTCGTCAGTAGCGGTGGGAGACTAGAGCATTGAGTCCGTACATAACGAGTTTACCAACCGCCAACGATTCCACAGGACATGCTTGCACCCTGTAGCAGCAACATGGACTCAAAATTCAGCAGGAAACTGAGTAGCGCGGGCAAGCAGCAAGTACGGCGGTGGCGGCGCAGCGTCTTCAGGAAGCGATCAATAAGGGCGGCGTGAGCAGCTTTCGCTTCAGCTCGCACCAACAAACTCAGCTCAAAACGGCAGTCACTCAATCTACAACTAAAAGGGGTAACATTGAGTTTACTAAAACGAGGATATGCTAACTAAATTGGGGCTTCGTGTTATATTCGACACAGGAGCAAAATACATCAAACGACAATAACTGATATATTAACTTGGTTTTACTGGCGTTTACAATAAATGACGACGTCACAATAAAATTGAGCCAAGGCAATTCTGCAAACACTGCACCTGCTCAGCTTCGGTATTTCTGCTTTTGCTGTCTGTAAAAAAAAATCGCCGAAGCCTTCAAAATGAGCAAATAATCAACAGAAGACAAAGAAACGGAAAATTTTCTTGCAAAAAGTGGTTGCAATGACGACATCGACAAGTAAAAGCAGGGGAATCAAACGAACCGAGATCCAACACCAGAGCCCAGGCCGCATTCCAGCAAGCGCTGCAGATTCAATACAGAGGATACTTCTGTAGCCCTTCACGTGCCGAACTTAGTTGGATTAGATGTTGAGTTAGCTTAAACTTCCCACCCACATGAAACGTGATTTAAAGAGTGAAAATAAGGGACCATTGAATTAGAACTACTGAGAACGGGAAGTCTAAGCACAAGTTGTGTTCCTACACAGGATTTCCTGCGTATAGAAACACAAAGTCAGGAGTGAAGATGAAGACAAGACAAAAAAAAGACAGCGAAGAAGGTGGGGAAATCAAAAGAAGCAAAACACCAAAAAATAATTTATAACAATAATGGTTTCATAGACGGCATCAAATTGCAAAACGCGTAAAATGCGAAATCCCGATGACATCCCAAACCCATTCACACGAGACAGAGATCATGACATCAGTTTAAATCACAAATGCACAACTCAATATCCATCTGGGATCCACGCAATATACTGGCAAAATTTTAGACCCACCAAAAAATCACACGAGACGTAACTTCAGTTTGCCCTCACGAATACATGAATCGCTACCAACTAACACGCGCTGCGAAGAACAACACACTGGCAAAATTTTAGACCCACCAACCACACGAGACAAAGATCATAACTTCAGTTTACATGAATCACACTACCCACGCGGATTCACTCCAAAGCCGCATATAGCCAAAATTAGACGACCCGACAAAGTTGGTTTTCGCAAGCGATAGAATGCGTCAGAGCGATGGCGTGAGACCTCTCGTACGTCACTCTAGACACGTCACAGGACGTGCTGTACGAGGCTCCCACGTCACACGTTTCAGAGCGGGCCACACGTGTCCTCAATGGTTCTGGGAAAACTGGTCTTGAGCTCCATCCAACCTCTTCGTGCGCAGCCACCGAGGTTAGTGGCGTAATGTTCGTCTCCTAAAGCCACGTGGAAACTTGCGTTACTGAGAAGGTAAATGCGCAGTCACTCAGGCATCGCAGATTCACTTTTATGCTTGAAGTGCGTTAAAAAATGCTTCTGAAATTACGATGATTTAAATGTAAAATTGAACTTGATGGAGTTAGGAATCTTGCCTGTGAATGTAACCGTTAAATTTAAGATCTCATTAACTTTGATAGATGCCTAAAGTTAAATGCTTTAATAACCTTATCAGCTTCACTCATTCAGATTGAGAAATGAAGGTTTTCCGTGAGAGTTGGTTACTTTTGATACTAGAAAAACACGAACAAAAACATGTCAAAGTTAAAGCATGGCGGAAAACATCGATTTTTGAAAGAACCAATCAAAATTATCAATATCGAAAATTTCGAACAAGCCAGAATAATAACATACAATTTTTTCTCAAAGGTCGGCACGATAAACAAGCGAGCCGACAACACAATTTGTAATAAAAATCACTGCCATGCACGTGGCGCTCGAATGACATTGGACCTGATCTAGCGGCGTACGACGTTTCACAGCATTAACAGTCACCGTAGATTTAAAGGTCAGTCATGGTGGCTCAGCTGAGAAAATCCTTCAGAAAGATAGCATATCGCTCTTTCAAGGAAGTCTCTCTGCACTGGAGCTACATGGGAAGCAAGCCATCGATGACGTCACAGCTGACCAATGGCAGCCGGCCACGTCATACGCGCTAAGCCCGCCCACTGAACAGTGGCCTCCAGCGACTTCAAAAGGGTGATGGGACTGGTGCATGATGAGCTTGTTCCTCAGAATGACGGGGCGACCGTGGGAAGTGGTGAAACACACACTCACACATAAGTGTTAACATGAACTTAACTGAAAAACCAAAGTAAGAGCATTTTATCACATATCAAGACGTCAAGTTCATAGTTCTAGTACATGTTTTACATACGTTGCGAGTGATATCCGAGATATGAAAAATTACATGCGCATTAAAATTCGATTCGCTGTTCATACTTGATAGGCAGATAGCACCAGAAGTTTTCCTAGTTTTAAATAAATAAATTCAGAATCTGTGAGAATTTTTTCTTCATTTTGGTTGCTCTGTCCAAACTACCGTTGCAGGCCTTGCAAGAATTGATCCCACCACCACCAGCATCCCTACCGCCCACACAGATTCTCGCATTTATTGCTGGCAACGTTGACTTTGTACTTGTGTCTTCTGTCCTTGCAGCACCAGAACACGTTGGGAAGAACGCCCGTCACGAGCTGCACCGCGTCCCAGACACGCTATCATCCGCTGAGAATCTAATTACAGCTTTAAACATTAACGTCGAACAATACGAAACTTTATACTTTTTGGTAACGGCACAAGCAGGGAAACCATTTCTTGAGGAAAGCACAGAAAGTTCAATGAATAAATAATATCGCTATATGTTAAGAATGTGCGTAAAGAATATTAATTTCATTCACTTGCCATCATAAAAATACGTCTACATTATGACATCGTGAACCGATTGAGGCAGCAATTATACTGGTTTTAAAACAACGTACACGAATATGCCTAAGTTAAAATGTGTTAGGTTCCAGTAGAAACAGGCAGAATAAAGCATTCTGAATACGTAAACAGAGTGATTTAATGAATGACAATTTTGAAATAAGAGACCTGAATAGTAACATCGTGAGTAGAATAATACAGCACTACAAAACATCAACTATACTTCACCCGAATCATGCGAAATAAAACTTTCAGAATTGTTTCATCTAACCGGTTAAGACGGGAATATTAACATCAAGTTTATACGAGATGAAATACGTCGATTAATAAATTTTAAAACACCATTGAGACTTACCAAGAAGATATTGTATTTGATAAAAAAATTTCTAGAAAGAAATCGATCACACGAAGAATGAAAACTCAAGATTGCAAGTACACCCGCTCCACCTTACACTGAAACAAAATTGAAAGTCTAATTGAGATTACTAGAAAACATCAGATGTCCCACCAAATCAATTCCTGAAAGCTGCTCGATTTAGAGCCTGCCTACTTCATTCGCTAAATTATGCATAAAAAGTCAACGGACCTTTAGAGTAGGGATCTCGGGAAAATTGTTCAAGCTTGTATCAGCATGCACCGTTTTCTTTCTGTCTTCCCAAACGTTCAGTCAGGCCACGTTTTCGAAGAATTTTAATCATCATCGCATGGAAAGTCGATTTGTATTTTAAGCGCAACCGCATAATGTTCACCCGTAATCAAGAGTGCCTTCGTATTCATGCTAATTTGACAATTAAAAACAATATTCACGTGCACGAAAGAGCACTTACACACTCGTGCAGTCGAGCAAGAGACAACTTTTCGCTGACCTAATAGACCACTAGTTCTTCCTTCTAAATCACTGAACTAGCACTTCATGCTGGAAGTGGGTCCGAGATATTCTAGGCAATGATGTAGAAAAGTACCCCTTCTCAAAATAAGTATGGCTAAAAAATAGAAGAAGTCAATCGATTTATAAGTACACATTACTTTTCTGACACACTACAAATGTACTAGAATTTTTCTGAAGCTTTTGTTCTGTAGTTTATAATTGTAAAACATTTTCAAATGCATACGTTTAACCAAAGATATCCTATTTTAGTAATTAATGGTAACGAATTACAGGGCCCAAACTGTAACGGTAAGCTTTTCTACATCATTTTGCGTGCAAGCACAATTTTCAATAAAAATATTATAGATGAGCATTCGTTGTTTCGTGCACATAAAAACGTGAAATCTAAGATATCATAATACAAACAATTCCTTCAGGAAAAATAATATTCAACACGGGCAACACGAATATTTTGTTTCCACCCTGGTACTATTATAGATCCACCATTAATTGTGACTGAACACCTCTCTGTTTCTTACTTTTCTCTCACTCCACTTGGGCGAGATAGAACACAGACCGACGGAGGTAATAAACATAATACTACATGATTTTCAGGGCCAAAGCATGAGTAGCAGCAGCAGCAGCAAGAGATGGCAAGGCCACTCCCACAGAGCGGCGGTCGCAGTAGCAGCTGATCGAAAGCCCCAGCAACGCGAATGAGAGAACACGACAAGGATGCGAGGGGTTCGGGGAGAAACGGGGTTCATAGCGAGGGAGGAAGAACGCCGCGTCTGGTGTTAAAGTTGCTCGCTCTACCGCATTAAATGACAGTGTTGCCGTCAACGCTGCTCATATTTCTTGAGAAGTCCAGAATTGTGCGATTCAACGAAGCGATGCAGAAATGGACCTTGTTATACATTGTAATTCGCACATTCGAAGTTGATTCTATTCAAGAACACTAAATCTACGGAGCATGATATGAAAATGGGCATTCTGAATAGAAACGCTCACGGAGTACAAATATCAACTCTCAGCTGACGTCCCTATAAAAATCTACGGTAACTCGACCTCTATCACCCTCTAAGGCTCTCACTAAATGTGCCACGGAACTTCTACCGCACTAAAATTGATGTAACCTACCTATTAGGAGGACAAATAAATGATAATTTCATTTCTGGAAAGTAAAGGCGATTCAGAAACTTACTTTGAAATTTAATCAGCAGGAAAATTTCACAATCAGCTCGCACTTGTTCATCATATACGAGAATGATCACGAATAGGAGAAGAATTTGAAATAGCGAGTAACAGGGCTAACTCCTAAAAAATTCTGTGCCGCCACGTCAAGAGAAGCGGAATATGGCAACACCCGAGATGGCGAACACTATGCCGGCTGGCTGCTGCGCGGTACGTCGGAATAGAAGGCATGCAAGCAAGCATCGATTGATCTGTCGTAACTAAGCTGTCGCCGAGCTTTTATTTTCAGCTCTCTGCAGCGCACGAGACTTTAAAGCAGTAACCTCGAAATCACCAAGTCACTGCAGGACGCCCTAGAAATAGCTTCACCTTTTATTCAGGCAGGAGTAAAAGCGGAAGTGATGGGGGATTCACAGAAGAAATTCCTTCACCAGAGGCAACAAGATCTTGAAACTCGAGTGCATTTGAACAGAAGGTGAAGTAATTGAGTGTAGATGATAATCGTTTTACATTGATCACTAAAGACGTGCCTTTGGAAACCAATATTAATACTAAATGAAATCAACCAAGAAAAGTCGCTAGTTGTATTTGAGTTCGGGCCCTGAAAAATACTGAAATATATACTATCTCAGGCGAACTCGATCAGTCGTGTTTTCCGGACTCGAAATAGAAATTTGATAGTCGGGACTCTGCCTCGATTGCTTACCGTTACAATTTCTCAAGATTCTACAGGATAAAACTTTTTTCCAAAAAGCCCTTCCCCTTGAAAATTCACAAAATACAAAATTCGTCGACAGCTACAAAGTTTTCAAACACCCCATAGCAATACGACACGAAAATGAATTTCTTCCACGCAACAACACGTCCACAAGATACGCAACTTGGCCCCGTTATTCCTTCCCGCGATATTTCCAGAACTCCTGACTACAGATTATTATAATTTGTGGCCCGGAAATTAGAAGAGAAGGTTTCTGCAGCAGAGTTGAGATTACGCTCACGATGAGCGAGGACGAATAAGCAGCAATGGCTGCGCCACCACACCAGTAACGGTTCAATGCGGGCAGTAACGGCCTTCTTCCTATATTAGGAGGGTCGGTCCAGCGCTCAGCCACTGTAACATGCGCACCTTGACGGCGTACACCCTTCGAGCCCAGATGTTCTTATGCATTGTTCCCCAAAATTGTCTTAACATTGAACACGCTGCAGCGGGGTTGAGAGGTCCATGCATTTAATGAAGTACTTCTTTAATGTAACCAACACTAATAAATTCTGATATTCTTTCACTGTTGTCCATTAGAATCCCACTATATGTATACTAATACACAGTTGTTGCGTGCTTTGTTGGCTGGTCCGACTGCCACGCTCTCAAGGATTTAGATAAGAGAAAATTCCCGGGTCCGTATTCCTAAACTAATAGCGAGACTGTCAGATAAGGCAGTCCGTCCACAGCAGTGATACTGAAAATGATATTTCATGTCAGAGTTACCGTAGGTAAGAGTACATCTTAAGAATTAAACATCATTTGACCAGCCACTTTTGGCGGTGCGCGTGTACTAACATCTTAATAACATTGGAAACTAACAAGTCCATCAAGACCTATTTGGGACATTTATCCAATGCTTCAGTTTAGGATATAACAAAAACGGAAAACTTGAAAAAAACGAGAGCCAAATCCAATTTTATCTTGTTTGACATTTTAAAGCACATTTAGAAGAAATAGATATAGAAAGACCATGAGTTTGCTCGAAATTAACATTTCAAACTCACACTATATTATCAACATAAAATGGTTTCAACAGTAACCCACACCAGAAACAAGTGTAGTTACACAGGCATAAGCGGAGCAAAATACAAAGTGAATAAATGCAGAGAAAAGACGCCAAGTGTCCAGCCAGAAAGGTCTCTTGGAGACTCCATAGAAGAAGAGATACAATCACAGGTAGAGAGAGGTTCAGCTGTGCCACCACGCACAATGGGCCTCACAAAACCAACCAACTGCGCCACTGTAAAGTACATACGCACTTCAATGGGAACATGGTGCTACTCCGCACCTGTGTTAAGTTCTATGCCACACACGGAAGTGAAAAATTATGAATTATAGACAGTAGTGTCCATAGTACGGTCAAACGTTCGTACGAGCCATCATCTATGGGCAATTACAAGAAAATTAATATTATAATATTATAATATTATAATATTAATAATAATAATACTAGAGCTGCAAGACAATGAAGATCGTCAACTGAGTCAAAAAGAATTAGCCATGAGGCCCCCGCCTCACTATCTCGCACGGGTAAACTAATTCTGTACATGATGGCTTTTCACGATTTTGAGATCTCACTAAGTGAGAGGATGCTCTAGTTCCTACAATCCTGGGCCCGCACTGAATGGACTTTCATTGAAGCACTGAGAAACGGAATATATAAGTAAAAACGCGGAAACGCATTTTAATGCAAGATAAAAAAAATATATTTCAAATGAAAAATAATTTTATTCGAATTTTAACAAATGGAATTTAAGTTTAAAATAACAAAACGGCGGTTGGTTAACGAGTAACCGAATTGTTGCTACTAAATTGATCTGGGCCCGTGTGCTCGCGACATAGAATACACATGTACATTGAAATCCTAACCGACGGGACCAGACGGGACCTGCGGATCGTGAACAAATAAGGGCTGGTGAGACCTGAGGTGGAGAACACGGCCAGCAGAGACAGGGCACAGCGAGAGGAAGATAGGCATTTCCTTCGCCGCGGGATCTAATGTGAACAAAAAGCTTCGTCTGCACTACAAACGAACCTTTGTACAGCTGTAGCAAACTAAGCCTTCGAAAAATAGGACTAAACTTAAATTGGTGAAAATTTAACACAAGTTGGAGAGTCAAAAAATATATTTCGAAGCGAGGACAAAAGGATGCATTAGGTCAGTATTGGTAAAGTGATACTGTATCGTGCACATAATTCTTTGCCAATAATTGAAATGCATTACACTCGCGGTTGTTATTTTTTTACAAACGCTTGAAAAGACTAGTATTTGAGCCGTCGACTCGACAGTGAAAATGCAGAAAGGCGTACCTCGTCTAAGAGCAGAACAAGTAAATGAACCAGTAGACGTTCCTTGCCAAAAATGGTGGGACAAATGATGTTACTTTCTTAAAATGCCCTCTGACATGAAATGTTATTTTCATTATCACTGATACAGACTGCCTTCTCTGACAGTCTCGCTGACAAGGAAACCATACAAACTCAGATTTATTTTCCCTATTGAATCCCCAAAAGCGTGGCAGAGAGACTGACGGATTAACCAACCAAGCAACATTGGGCTATTAATATACAGTGGGCTTAGTTGCAATGTTTCGCGACCAAAAAAAAAAGAATTCCCTCAAATTGGCACCAACGCAAGCGCTCGCGAGTATCAAAGATGAAGTGATTTGCTGCTCAACAGACAGCTAAGGGACCAAGAGTGAAATAATATTCTGCGTCAAGATGACAAACATTAATTGGCACAGGTAATTTCGCACGAAGAAAAGGACGCAGTTTCGCTCAAAAAACTATAATCTGCGTCAAGGTGACTAAGATTAATTAGCAAAGATTACTTTGCGTGAAGAAAAAGAAGTAGTTCCGGTATTAGACAATGCTCGAGACAACTGTTTCAAGAAAACGCAGGAATAAAAATCATATATTTATATTCAACTACTCGAAGCTTAAATAATTTCACTTCCATCAGTAGCGTCCTCGATATACGAAAATTTCTCACGCTCCTCTTTGGTTGCTTTAAATCACACACGAGTAACAAACAGCGAAAAACACGACATGGCAATCGAGTCCATTAAATCAGCGGTAAAAGTGTTAACGAAAGAACACTCCAGAATCAGAAATAACATGGCTAAGTCGCGTAAAACGGTTGAAATAAACAGATCGACGACGTCAAGGAAAGCTATCATTCCTGAGCCGGAGTGCTCACAAGGCACGAGGCGTCGTGTTCATACAAAGAGAAAAGGAGCCCCAGCAGCAGCAGCAGCGTAGTGCACAAGGGGAACGAGGGGTGGTGGAAAGTAGACGCAAAAAAGGCGCCAGGGCAACGTCCGATGTGAGCCACCGCGCAGCATCCTATAAATGCGGCGGAAAACAGCTGCACTAGTGAGGGTTCATTGCCTTCACCCTATTCTCCAAACAGGATAGCAGTGCCCGATAGGGGCCGACGTGGTGATCAATACAAATAAGGGTTATTGTGCTGTAAAACGTACTATCGTAATATTGGTCTCTCGATTGATAACAAAAAATCACATGTACAGTAACGAGTTCCACTATTTTTTCTACTGTAATTAACTGAATATATCAGCCCGTGCTTCTAGTTAACGTAAAATGCAACTGATAGAACAAGCTTCTACGTATCCCATTCGAAAGCGAACGCTTTGGCGCCATTCGCAGTACACACACGTGCGAACCATCAGCCCACTCACTTACGCCGAATGGTACAGATTGAATGAGACCACTGGTGTTTGTCTGTCGCAAGTGGTAACATTTGGTTAGCTCACATCTAAAGTCTCATTTGATAATGGGAGAAAATAACTGTTAAAGTGTTTCTTTTAATCAAATATGATTCTCCCTTCTCTATGACCATTGCCTAACGTTTTCTAAAGCATGTATTCTATCTTCGAAGGACTAGTCATCGTTTTCACGAAAAAACTTTTTAAATGCCTCTACTCTACTTTCCTTGTTCAAGAATACTTCATCGCACGAATAATAAAAGGTCGGAACAAATGATAACCAGTCAGAGAGATATCAGGAGAATGGGGAGGATGAAGCATAATTTTAAATTCACACTTCGCGTCTTGTCGACAGTAGTTCCATAGAAGTGGGGTCGTGCATTATCGTGAAGTAAAATTGGTTCATCGCTATTCACGTCTTAGATACTTCAATTTTTCATGTATACGATCATTGTCTTGACAAAATTCTGCTGTTACAGCATCGCCTTGTTGCAAAAATGAAAACGAGAATGTATCCCTTTACAGACCACCAAAGAGCGACCATTAGTTTTTTCGTTGGCAATTGTGATTTCGGAGCGTTACGGCGACTCTTCTGAGTCTGTTGTGTGCCTCTTCGTTTGATGGATTTTTCGTTGAATTTATTAGTGAAGCACAGATTTTCTTTCG
>VOMN01050773.1:0-53782 GCA_014899125.1 Orchestia grillus | reverse complement strand
TCGCAGTCAATTTTGGGGCCGGCCTCACGCTCGGCCTCCTCAGCGGCAATCAATCATGCCGTCGCACTTCTGGCTCGGGCCCCGAGCTGGTCGACTCAAATTTAGGATTTTGGTTTCTTCATCAGTGGGAGCTGTCCCTTGAAATATTCTTCTTACATACGCCAAAGCGGGCTGAGTATTTAGGGTGCCCTCCTCAGCCCCTCAGGTTACGTGACCGGTTTGCAGAACAATACACGAACTTTGGCCTGTAAATGCCGATTATTTTACGAAAGGTTTCACTACAATATAATTTCACTTAGAGTTAGATGTGTTGGATTAACTTGTACGTTAACAAAGTATTCTTCACGCATGTGCGTTGCTCTCACTTGCATCTCAAATTTGACGTAATGATTGGAAAATTTGGTCACATTCTGTCTCTGTGATATTCCGAGAAAGTTGTTGTACTATAAGACCGCATATTGATGTTGATCAATCATCAAATATTTGTAATATGGCGTTACGCTAGTTTTAAAACAGCCGTTTAAAGCGCGATATTTCTTTCAAAAATATTGAAACATTAACCTGATAAGAACAGCAAACACGAGCAGTTTATCTTCCTGCCAAACTTATGGAAGGTGAAACACCAAATACCGTTCACGTATTCTGGAAGGTAAAGGTGTATTTTTCATCCGAAAATAAGCCCCATCAATCTTGTAGTGCCGTTTTTCTGACGTAGCTAGGACTTGGTCCGTCAGTCTGCAGCCTCGGTTTTTGTGGCGCTTTATAGTAAAATTTTCGGGACCGGTCATGCGATAAGTTATCTATCGATGTCTCAAAGCAGTTTTCCCAGAGGACCCAGCATCCAAGGTAAAAGCCTGGCTTCCTGTTAATGGAAGCTGAGTAAAATTTGCATTCTGGTATGAAATTGTGCGTTCTGCGTTGGACGGGTTCGCCGGGCTCCAAGAAGCGCTCTGGACGAGTGCTCTGTACTTTAACCCATTAATGCGTCCTTTTTTTGGGAAACCGATGGTAATAATGCCCAATAAGAGCAATGGTAACAGAAGGAAATGACAATAGATGTACAGTGCCCCTACATTTTTATGATGACAGAACGTATACATGATACGTAAAAGTAATTAAAAAACAATTTTCCATTTCAAATTTTCTGTACCTCATGACTTTAAGCCGTACCCATCACGAAATTGCCTTCAGTACATTTCAGTACATAGTAAATATTTTTCCTTCAAATTTTATGTATGAAGCAAATGAATTTCTAAAGACTAGTTGCTTCGAAAATTAGTAAAACTTATTGAGGAGTAAACGTTCTCCATTAATGGTTTAATGCATGGTATACGGCCGTTTTGCCATTTTTTTTATGAGGAGCAAAACGTGGACCTTGTTTCTTGTGTTGCACTTGGAAAATATCGGGACTTCGGAAATCCTCAATCTGAATTTTGGTGAACATCGCTGCAGGGCTGCGCAGGTGTTGGAACGTTAGTTCCGTTGTCGGTCATGCAGAGCTTTCTCCGTCAAACGTGGATTCTTTACAACACTATCGTCTAATATCTATTCATAGTTAGTAAACCTTTTTTTGGGTAGAATGCGTTTCCATTCGTGGTTTCAAAACTATTTAGTATGAAGTGAATGTGGGTTTTCAAAGTTTAGTTATTATTGAGCAGAGCAATTGTCCCCCTTGATATCGAGGGTCGTCTGAGGACGCGTCAGACCCGTCCCGCCACCGCTCGCTCGTGCCCTGGCCACTGAAGTCGAGCAGCATTGGGGATTTTTTGAACGTTGGACGGAGTATACATTTGAATCAAAATGTTCAAATGTTTGAAAAATACTTAAGTCTCTTTTGAATGAATTGCTACAATTTTTTACTCTTTCACTCTTGTATGATGAAGTGATTTCAAACAAGTCAAAATAACGCTCATCAAGTACTCGTTCTACAAGTACTGCTCATCATTCTTGCTCCCTGCAATATCTCTCGCATTTGGCCATCGACTACTATGTTTAATGCTCATCAAATGAAAATCATGCCCTGCAGGGAATAAAGAATTTACTGGAAAACGTAATAAAATTCTTCAGACTTTGAATTTCATTTGCTTAATCGTATTTAAGCTTAAATTTTCCAAACTAGCTGAAAATATGAATAATCAGTTTTTAATTATGCTCACCATTTGACTATTGGCCGAAGTCTTAGCAGAATACTGATTTCACATAGACCTTCTACGAAAGTGTTTGTTAATTTAACTCTGGTCCCTTGTTTCTCTTATCATCATTATTAAAATGTACTCTATACTCGTGTTGTCAACTATATTCTTCAATCAATGGTCGATTCTCTGCTTTTGAGTATTGCTTCTAAATTTGTGTGCATCACGTACGTAAGCTTGAAAGTCGCTCTTGTCGCATTGAAGAGTTGCTACTTTGTTCATTTTCTGATAAAAGTTTGTCTGAGAATGACCTAAAGAATTAGGAAGGTTCCTCGTGAAAGTCCAATTGTGTGCGCTACAGAGAGTACTTATGATATGCCTTCACTCATCCCTGAAAACTACGAGCCAATAATTCCTGGAAAAGCCGCGAAACTGCATTAATGAAACTCCTCAAGACCTCTCACCTCATCAGCTTAGCAAGTTTCTGTGTTAGCGCTGGAGTCCTCCAATGTCTGTTGTTTTCCCGCACCTCAAACCTGCAGCCCGCTAGACCGGAGCTCGTGAATGCACGCTCGCTTTTATTCGTTGGCGAACAAGAAAGTTTGTGAGACTTTCATTGTTCCCTTATTAATTTTGCACGTTGTTTAGGACTTGAAAGTTTCAATGGGTTCTAAATGTTTAAGTCAAAATTAGAAAAGAAAGGAAAAGACGAGACCCATGTAATGAACAAACGTACCTTACGGGGTTAATCATAGAAAAGAAGAGTAAGAAGCTTGCAATTACATTAGTAATGTTGCAAAGTGACTGCTAATTAAAAACATTTTGTTCCCTCAGAGCAGAAGATAAAGGGAGTCATTTTCATGAGGCATTTCGTATTTTCATTTGCTAAGAATCTAAACAAGTTGATGAGCACAAAACAAGCATGAAGTTCCACGAGCGTTTCTCAAAGCTCTCTGCGCAAAAGACGTTTGTCACCGAGAAGTGCCGATGAAGTTTTTCACTCTCGACGTGTAATGTTCCATCTTCTATGAGCGCATGCAGAAGGAATAGTGTCTTGGGGAATACAATTTCCGGTGTAATGCATGTAGTTGGAAATGTGCCGTCTGCTCCGTTATTATAGGAAATGTGCCGTCTGCTCTGTTATTATAGGAAATGTGCCGTCTGCTCCGCTATTATAGGAAATGGGCCGCCTGCTCTTTTATTAAAGGAAATGTGCCGTCTGCTCTGAAATAACAAAAAATGTGCCATCGTGTTTTCGAAACGAATGTTCGCATTGGCCATGCAGCATCACACAAAGGTTGCTCTTCAAAGAAGCATTCAGCTCTGCTGTTTTGATTTCTACTTCACTCTCGGGGCAGGAGGCTGAGGTAAACACAACTCTGATCTCGGAGCGGAAATTTCCTCGAAGCGGCTGTCGTCGGAAATGGCCTTAACGGAATCCTCTCGCATCTTATGTAAAACGTTTCAAATGTCATGGCGAAAATAATGCCTACGTGTGTCGTGTGTTGTATTTTATTTTTGTTAGGATATTTCTGAGGTGCATTTCAGTTTTTCTTAAAGCAAATACTTGATCGGTCATTCTTAGAAGTAAATTCAACCAAAAATTCTCTGAAAACTGTTATTTGAATTCTGGATCGAAAACTCAAGTAACGCACTGAACTGAGTACGTAATTGAATTTTTGAACTGTTTATTTGATGCGGAGGAGTTTGGTGAACTAAAAAGTACTGATCCATTTAACAGGGCATGCGTAAAGAACTGATCTCTCATTTCCTCTCATTTTGAGGAAATTTAAATTTCTACAAATTCAAAGGTAAATAGTCCCGTAGATAGGGAGAGATTTGATGCATTTGATTTTGACGTAAAAGAGTAGAAAAGTTTAGGAAGCAAAAAGTATTTCTTAGTAAATATTTTAACACCATGCTTGTATTTATTCGCTCTCACGGTCAGAGCTAATGAATTCTTGAAGTAACTTGCAAATGTAAGTGACACTTTTTTATAATTTTGAGCGATTATCTAAAATTGATAAACATCCTACAGCCAATTTAAGAATCCATGCACTGGAAAAAATAACCTCCAAACTCTGAGGGCGTCTTCCAAGCGAATGAAAATTTTACTTTTATGTACGCAACCTGTTATCTGAAAAAAATTCACCATTATTTACGCAACCTGCTATGCGAAGAAAAGAATTCATGGAAAAATTGGTACAATCTGTGTACCTGATTTCAATGCATAAATTTTGGGGAGGCTTATCAATTCGGCGCGGCCTTCGAACTCTCAGCGAGCTCTCGAAACTTGGGGGGAAAGTGTAAATAAAGAAAACGGAGAATTCGAATTCTTTGAGAATTACGTTTAAATGTTGTGGCATACGTTCATGTTTATTTTCATTAGCTGAGAAGCTCTTATGTAATTCAAACCAGCGATCATCTTGGGAAACACGCATTGCATTGAGGAAGCTGCTCCTGCGAAAACATTCTGCTGACAATTTTTGTATCAATTTACATAATGAAACGCTTGTACCTACCTTCGTGTGTCTCGCTTTTCAATAGTTAAAGGAGAAAAAATTCCTAATGCATGAAATTAGCAATAAGTTTGGCTTCACCTCCGGATTCATAGCATAACAGTTTTCCACATCAAGTGAAAGATTTTGAATTAAAAGCTTAGGTCAATTAAATTGTTAAAGGAACCACAACGGAAGAGAGAATAAGTCAACGAAGAGAGACAGCAACAGAGTGAGCGAGTGAAGAGACTCGTGCCCTGCGGCTGCCAGTAATCGATGACGTTGCTCGAGTTACTAAAACTGCGGCACCGGCCCAGGGTGCACTTGTCACCTGTACGAGGGTGTTGCCCATGCAACAATTTTTATTTTTAAATGAATGCATACTTTCAATATAAAAGCTTTGTAAATAATTCACATGTAAATTTATTCTAACTCGAATCATCCCAAATTAAAGTTCATCCGAAAGTGTTCAAGTTTCAACGGGTATTCTTGCAAGTTTGAAAATCCATGGTCTGATGACGGCGGTTAGCTAGTGTTATATGAACTTAAATTGATTTCGCACAGGTGCTCAAGAATATGCTCAAGAATACTATAAAAGACGAACAAAAATATGCTCTACCTTTTTGTCAAAATGAAGTATAAACAATCATGGCTGGTAATTAAGTAATAAAAGAAGCGTATAATCCGAGACATCCACATGAAAAACCGAATTTTGTTCGTTTTTTATAGTAGTATTTTGATACAGTAGTATAAATCCCGATAACTTTAGTGCAAGTCTCGGCCAAAATCTATCGCCCATGACGACGGTTGGAGCTTATTCAAGCGGAAGCTCGGTCAGACATAAAACTGTCTTGGCTGACCGTCCCTTCAATTGAAGATAATGGAAAATATATTACCAAGACGTCCTCGGTTCCAAACCATATCCAAATAGCATTTACCAAAATACTGCCATATAGTACAGGGTGATTTTTAAATATGAAACCTAAAATAATATTTAATGATATCTATATTACTAAATGAATTTTAAAAAGCAAAGTATTTTTGAAAGAGTGAAAAATACTAGTTTTATTGGAAATATTTGTAACCTAGATACACTGTCTGGCATAAAAGCCACGTTCAAATGAAAAATGCATACAATTTCATCAAAAGTGGACTTGAAACAACTCATCTTCGTAACAACTGCCGATTCAACCGAGGAAGGAATATAATGGGGATCTAGCAGAATCCCACAACATATTAATAGCTCGGGGGTGCTCGCTTGCTTGGTCAGTCCGTCCTAAACTAATAGCGAGACAGCTAAGGTAGTCCGTATCTGTGACACTGAAAATAACATTGTTTCATGACAGAGTCACCATAAATAAGAGAGCATCTTAATTAAGAATTTAATTAATATAATATGTCCCGCCATTTTTGACGGGAGCGTCTGCTAGTTTCAAGAATAAATACCAAGTGTTTACCTCTCCATCGAAGAAATTTATTTACAGATCTGCTAAGAATGTTTCTGATTCCAGCAGCTTAGAGAAGAAATAGCCCCCAGAAAGCATCGCCGCGTTATGAAGAGCCTGTGTAATAATACCGATTTTTGTCTGCATTCAGGGGGGCGGCACATGAATATCATATTCAACAAGTAATTAGAATTAAAATAGTATTTTCTAGGATTTCATAAATTCTTTTTAATATCCATTCAATAATATAGAAGTTATTAGATATTCTTCTAGGCCCAATGTTTAAAAATCACCCTGTATTTTATCAAATAATACGTTTTATTTTTCTTTCATTAGATACTTTTAGAATACGATATTCAGTATCCTACGCACGACTCTATCGCTTATCAGTGCAGCTGGATGCGACGGACGTCAATTTTGTCTTGAATATTTCCTTCAGTCACATAAGTTTCGTTGAAGAGCAAGAAATTCTTTTTGGTTCCAATTTTCTTAATAATATATTCAATTTTCCTAAGGCAAGATTTAGTGTCTGGTTGAAAGTTAAAAATTAAATATACGATGGTAAGCATTGCAATGTTTTACCTTCCGAAGTGTTGATCTGTTGACTCTAGGATCCGATGGTATTATTGAGACTAGTTAAAATAGTTCATGAAAAGGATTTTAGCAATCAAATAAAATTTGGTGACTCTAGGTTTGAAGAAATCCTTGATTAGGATACCTGCAGCTACAGCCAATCACGTCAGGTCCGGAATAGTATCGTAAGAACAATCGTGGAGCTCGTCACAGGTGACGAGTGTGTCGGCGACCCAGAGTTGTTTTTGTCATTCCGACGTAATGCATATTGGGAAGAAGTTCTCAGCCTCCCTGTTTGCATGTGTACTTATATATTACGTTGGACAGCTGCAGGACTGCCGATTTCTTGGCTATGTTGTCTGACATGATTTGGTTCTCAATGTTTTGTTTTATTGCATGTAGATGCGCAGTATCAAATCTGCGTTATTGAGTAGGGTTACGTTGCGATTTACTGTTGCTCATATGACGTTTTCGTCAATTTTATACGCCTAGCTCATTGGGTTACGGTAGTATATTTTCTGTACATTCTCATTTCCTACTCAAGTATTATGGTAGTCTCGAGATCCGAAGACTGGTAATTTCTGTATCTATCGCCTTATTCGAATATCTTTTGTTGACGGAAAACTGCTGGCAGTTGGCCCATTCCACTGAGCATTCGCTATTTCTATTCATTGCTTTTTCTCCATCCGAGAGTTTCCTAAGCACTGTAGCCTGACTTCCAATTTAACAAGATGTCTAAGAAAGGGCGAGCGCTGTTTGTTTTTAGTTCGTAGGTGAATTTCAAGACCGAGTTTGATTCCATTGAGTCTTTGAGGCTTGTAAATATTTTCGAGTCCTTTACAAGTAAGAATATATCATCTACGTTTCGGCAATATATTCCAAGTGTAAGGTTTTAATTTGAAAGATACGTTCTTTTAATTTCCTCATACAGTACTCTGAAAACGTAGGTCCACGTGGGCCACTCCAGTAAATTGGCCATGAAGTTATTTGTCAGGACTGTTGGTTGGAGCTCGCCTCGTTTGTGCAGATTTTGAAAAGGTCGAAGAGCAAAATCTTTAGAAACGCTAGGAAGGGGAATGTTTTCTTTGTGATAGACGCATTGTTCGATGAAAGTTGAAATTTCTTCAAGGTCAACATTTGTGACCAAAGTGAGTACGTTGAGTGAAGCCGTAATGTCATTTGTACGACTGCTATGAAGCATTTCGAGAAGAACTCCTGATTTTAAGGAATATCATTTAGATATGTTGGGCTTAGTATAAAATTGTGTCGAATTCTTTAGAAGTTTTGTGAGAGGTTAGCGTCGCTTGGAAGATGATTGGTCTAAGTGGGTTACTATTTTTGTGTATTTTATCATTTCCGTAAATGTCCCCTGGGGTATAATTCCTGACGTTGAAAGTGAGCACATTTCTGCGGTTCTCAGAGCTACTGTAGCACTCGCCATTAGCTTGTTAGCTCCCCTTTGTAGCTGATCAATAGAGCCTCTCGACAGCTTTTCAAATTTGAATTCAT
Organism: Orchestia grillus; assembly: GCA_014899125.1. Classification (NCBI taxonomy): domain Eukaryota; kingdom Metazoa; phylum Arthropoda; class Malacostraca; order Amphipoda; family Talitridae; genus Orchestia; species Orchestia grillus. Next base: position 45,625 of record VOMN01050773.1, on the reverse strand, counting down.
CACTAACGATTGCATTTATTTTTTCGAAGTAGTCTTGTTTGTCGATTATTATGAACTAGTTCGATTGATCTGCTTTTCGAACGACTATGTCTCTATTTTGCTTGAGATATCATATTAAATTTAATCCGCATAATTGTAAACATAATATTAATGGTCAAATGATCAAGAAGGCTGTGAACAAAAGTATTCTCTAGTCTTCAACGAAACTTGGATAAAAGAAGGACTTCTGTCAAACGTTATGAACATTAATTCACACACATAGCATAAAATTTTGATTATTGTATTACATATTAATGCATAATGTTTTGCTGCTTGGCTGGTCTCTCCGTCCCCCTTACCAGTATCTCGCGTTAGTTACACAACAGACAAGCTCTAATAAGACACAAACACAATAAAGTACGCATGAATGGGAGGACAGTAGATCAAAAAGTAGGTATGAGAGAAATAGAAGAAGGAGATGAATGCTTACACATGCCGTCATTTTTGACGAGTTGCTTAACTAGTGCAGTAATATTCTATGTAATGCAGTAATATCCTCGTTTGAAATACTGATCTGGGGTATGGAGAGACCAACCAACGAAGCGAGCTAGCAGGCAAACGAGCCACTACCACAACGTGTGTTGTACTGTAGTATCACGAATATTATTCCTGTGAATTAATGTGACGTTGTCTCGTATTACAGCGCTACGAACAAGCTCTCAGGGGACCTGAATTCTGCGCCATCATCGACCAGTCGCTCGTGGACGACATCTTCTACCAGGTGAGCCGCTAGCGATCCCTTCTTCACTGCACTCATAATTAGTGCCAAGTCCGCGGGGTGTCTCATGAAAATCTACACATCACTTTAAGATATTAATAATTTGCCTCACATTGAGCCATTTTTAGCTCACTTTCAATCACGTTAAATGCATACCTCCGTCAGTTTCCTGGATTCATGATACCTTTCTTCTATTGCTGTGGCTTAATTTTAGTCAAATTATCAATCTTCTCACGTAAAGTATACTCCTACGTTTCTGTGAGACACCCTTTAAGCTTGCTTCCTGAATAGCACCTCAGCTCACCCTTCTACTCTTTCTCTTATATATACTTTGTTATTGATTTTTCTCGCATTTGTGAGTACTTTGTTGTGTTTTTATCTCATTATAACTTGTCAGTTGTGCGACTGAAGACGTACTTTGAATTATTAATCTCTGTTTAATTCTGTTTCAAAATTTCCATATTGTTAGAGCAAGTTGAAATTTATGTTTCACATACTGATGGTTTTACGTGTCAAAAAGTGCAGACCGTGTGTTGAATGATTTTTCATCATTCTTCTCTCATTATAACCTCCCAAGACGAAGAATTAGTCACCTGGTACTAATATAATGTAGGACCTGAATGAGCACGAATAATGGCGGCAATTCTGCGTGGCATTAAATCTGCAAGTGTCCCAATATACACCTAGTCGATTTTACACCCTCTTGTATCAACTGATCTAGTAATGTGACAACAGTACATGGACGATATTCTCGGCGTCGGATTTGTCGTTCTAAGTGGTCCAATAAACTCTCGATTGGATTCATGTCTGGGGATTTTGCTCGTCAATCTAAATGCCTAACACATCTTGAATGACTATCATACCGATCTATGACCGTTGTAGCCCGATGCACCCCACAGTCGTCATGCTGAAGGATAGATAAATTAAGCAACATACCTTTCTTTATTCAGATACTGTACAAATAGCAAAACTTGGTTATCCGGTAGCTGAATGTAGCCATGCTGGCACAGTTCGACAGATACCTCGACTGAAGGACCCACTTCTGCGTAGCTGAAATAGTCAAAGAACATGACAGACCCTCCTCCTTGAACCACCCATTGCATCCACGCTTTGTTGAAAGCTTCGTAAGATCTTCAATGAACACGACGACAGGCACCATTGCTATTGACAGAATCGTGATCTATCTAACCACATGACATTTCTCCAGTCCTCTACAGTCCAATGTCTGTGTGCAGTAGCCCAGTTTAAACAAGTGTTCTTGTGAGCAGGAGTTAACATTGGCAGTTTACCTGCTACTCTTCTCCATATTTCAATTGCATGAGGTTCCCTACGAAGAGTTCATTCAGGAATAGCACGAGAAGAGCATCATTGACGTTACGCATTAGTTCCATCCTTGATGCAACGCTATTTCAATATAAAATGCGGGACACACCGCGACGATTCCGATCGATTACAATTTTCCTCTGACTTCGATTTATCTTGAATTACCGTACCTACCGGATAGTCTTTGTTCTTGATAGACCCACATAACAGTGCGGTATGAAACACCAGCGAAGCGAACTCCGTTACTTCCTTAGCTGGATGTCCCTTAGCTCGACAAAATACAATAGTTATTTTTTGCTATTCCGAGTCATCAGATTTTCATGCCAACGTTTTGGACCAAGGAACTAGTTTATACCTCACTAGCTCTGAATACAGACTGATACCTGTTCAGTACTTGCATATAACCTGAATTTTGGTCACAGCTTTGAAAACCGACTGATCAATGCAATAAAGAAGTGGAGCTCAAAAAACAATAGGTGACTAATTTCCTAACACAGAAGATTATAATTCTACTAAATATTTATGTCGATTTATCTTAATATTTGGGAGGATCTTCGAAAGAAGTTTCCTAGCGAACTCTGACCGTGGATTTAATTATTTCAGTTCTCAGTTTTCTGAAGTCGACAACTGGGGTTTATTTTTAGACAGTCGATCCCCGTGTAAATCAATGTACACCCTCAAATGTTCCCGAACTAAACCCGTGAGCTGTGTGCGTTCTGCGGGCGAGAGTGAGGTCCGTAGTGATATGTCGTTGTCATCGATGCACGTCTGGCTCCTTCCTAGTTCGTGATACTTGTGCAGTTCTTTTCAGTTTTTATATACTTTTACGGACCTCAGCTGAGAAAACATGTACTCAATGTCGTGGAAGTTTTTGATTCGCCTTGCGACTATAAAACGGCGAGTCGAAGATCGGAACGTTGTTTGCATGAGAATGGAAGGCTGCGAGATGGCGTCCGCGTTTGTATCTACAGCTCTTCTGAAAATTGCCGTGGCGAGCGAACCTTCGATCTTGTTGTAAAACACAAACACTGTCCTGAAACACACAAATTCTCAGTATTTTGTACTGAAATACAAAACTCTTCCATGTGGCGTCATAATTTTGCCGTAAAATATTAATTCCTTTACTCATCTCATTCTTCTGACACAACTTCTTTTATGTCTTATTGCTCTACTATTATTTTTTCCAATGCTTTAGAGTTTTTTCATTAATATTGAAACTATTTGTCATCCCGAGTTAGGCCTTTGAATTTTCACCTTCATATTTCGCCACATATTTTTTAATTTATTACTTCTTGCTGGCCACATTCTGCATTCATCTCACATAGTCACTCGAATGAGCTCTATGCATACTAACATTTGTATTGCTAACTATCGAATTCATGCAATTTTGATAAGAAATACCTGTGCACGATTGTGTGAAGCCAATACTTCATTGCACCGCGGAAATGGCCGAGACCCGAAAAGCACGTTGCAAAACCAACGCCAACTGACGACAAACGCTGCCATTGTATTCGAGCAGCTCATCTGTTGTGAAAATGTGTATCGAGTGTGCCGTTTGTATCCTTGTTTCATCGGCATTCGAAAATCCCCTGTTACTGTAATCGTGCATAATGTTCCCGTCGCATCCCGCGTGACTCCAGTGCATGACTGGCTTTGGTTGTTGGTACTGCGTGAGGCGCGTCAACAGCGCAGGGATCAGGGAGCTAGGCAAAATTTATCACCGTAATTTTGGAGCAGACGCTTCATTGTTATGGTTATGTACAAACACATCCGCTTCTGCTGCTAGCTATCGCTCAATTTTGCTAATAATTTCTTCATCACATCTTGTTTATCAAATACGTGGCTTGTGTTCTACTACGCAATACGTAAAAAAGTGCTTCCTATTTGTAACTTTTGTTGTACGACGCAGTCAATTCTAGCGACTAGCCATTAACTATTGCTTGTATTCTTATTATAACAGCTGATCAGCCTACTGAGGACGTGAGCAAGTACTCGTGTTATTTCTACTTACAGTTCAGAAAGATCGGAGAATAACTTCAAATGAACATACCGAAATTTTTTCTTTATTCTCCTAAGGCCTGAAGTCGCCACCGTTTTTGAACTCATGCCCCGCTTCTCCTGACTCCCAGAAAATTTAAATACCGCAGAACGAACACCGACCGTCGACCGTTCTCGTGCCCGCAGATCATTACCAAAGAGCTCATGCGTGCGCCCCGAAAACATTTATTCTGACGCTTTCGCTCGCAAAGCCACATGAATTGGCTTCTGCTCGAGGAAGAAAATGCTCCAGAATTCCTTTCGGAAATTTCCATAACGATGGGTAATTTATTGGCTGGTTCACATCCTGCGAAATGAAGTGCTTTTTTAAACTCTTCGTGGGATACAAAGTTTACAAATCTGACACGAGTTTGATTATTTCCGGTCAATGAGAGAAGCTATTTCAACGATCTTCGCTTCAATAATTAGTCTTCTATTGAACGAAAACTTCTTATAGTTAGAAACTCGATTTTCCTTTCAGTTATCGTAAGTAACATTTATATATAGAAAAAAAACGTTGCCGTGAGCTCGTAGAGGAATTATGTACTGCAAATAAATTAGAATCGGTAACTCGCTTGAATTTTTCACAGATTAGACGTTTTTTATGACGTTTTCGAATTGAAACAACCGCTGGAAACTTTTCCCTAATCGGATGTCTTCGAAGCTATATTCGTGAATTAGTCATTGATTAGTTATGCCTTAAATTTGAAGGTAAGTTCAAAATTGTGTCCAAAATTACTGGATGATGTGCTGCATCATTGAATTTTTGTTTTGATTGTCTAAACATGGCCTTATTCTTTGCTTGGCAACGTAGACTTGTTGAATCCTCTAGTAAAATTTGCTGATCATTTTTGAAAGATTTTTCAGCTTCTTTGTAAGCTGAGGAGAGAATTTGGAGCTCTTAAGTGGGATTGAACTTCAATCAAAACGTTCCCTGATTAACTCTCCTGGAAAATACTGGATTTGGAGGTGGTCTTTAAATTCTGGGAAAACTGCAAGCTCTTCATCTCTGAGGGCTCTCGACTTTTGTGCTGTGAGAGGCAAACGATGCCATCAGCCATGAGCACCAAATTACCCAAATAGTAGGAAATCTAAATTAATTATATATATGTGTATATAGTATACTGAAAATGGAATATATCGCAACAGCTTTGGAACTGGATTAACACCGCTGAAAGCGAACATTAAGCCGCGAGGTTTGCAAATTGCTATGGGAACAACATGCTACAAAAAATTATATTTGTAAGGCTAGAGACTGCAAAACGTAGCTCAATTCTTTAGCTTATAAATAATAAACCGAAGAAGTACTGTTCTCCACGCTGTACAGTAGTACCCCGCCTAGTATACTAAGTCGGTTTCAGTAAACATCAGCTCTATCTGAATTATTTGCTTCTCATTGAGGTAAAGCCAAACATCGAAGCGTATTTCCACTTTATTTGCTTCTTATGGCGCAAAGATTTCCCGTGCTATTTGATGACTGCTCTAGTTATTACCGCTCTATGCGGGGAATGACCGTAGAGCGGTTGTTTGGTGGAACCTGTCTAGCGCTCTATACGGAGATCGATTGCACTAGCTAACTACAACTTCCAGTACGAATGAAGATTCTCCTCTACAACAAGCTTGTTTCTTCCAATTAGTTGTGCTAAATAAGAAGTACCATTATGATGAAGTTAGATATTGGCTAAAACTTATAGCTAATGAGGCAGTGTATCCGCTTTGATGGCGGTTGCATTTGCACTCGAGTTTGAACCTTTACCGCCGGTACGGATTTTGAAGTCTACTCTCGTGAGGACGCCGCTAGTTTTTTTTTTTGCTAAAATTTGAGTGCTGTCTTATTGAATGCGCACCTAAGGCTGCCGGTAGTGACAAAGATACGTCAGTGCTGCCTTATCTTCGAAATTATTAAGTCGGTAAAGGGTTAACTCGGGTTGCACTACGAAAACTGATGCTGGGTTATAACGCCGGGAGATAACTTTAAGCTCATTTCTATGCTGAAAGTAACACAAATTATTAAATGAGAATCTATTGTAAGCAAACCACGTCTTCTATAAAAAGTGTTAATTCCTTGAAACGTAATTCGAGCGAAAGTTAGTATTGTTCCGTTTCCTTGTGGGGGAGAGGGGGGAAGGTGACAAAGAAAATCTAAAAGCAGTAAAAATCATACTCAAGAAAAATTTTTCATTCAATATTGTACCTGATAAACTGTATATTTTATCAATTAATCACATTCCTACTCTCTACGTATAAAACTACATTTAATTCCTTCCAAAGTACTGTTTGGGGAACGACTCATTTCTTTAATAAAAAGAAAAGTTTATATTTTCGATTTAATCTGTTCTTCTCCTGGCATAGCGATATCATAGAGATTCCCTTGTATATTTCACCCACCCATTTCCCCATCAAAGGTATTCTTTCTTGGAGAATATTTTTTCTATCTATCAATTTTTTTAACAATAGCATGCGACCGCAACATCCCTACTCGAGTATACCTCATTTACTGCACGAGGATGTTCGGTGTCACCTTATTTTACCTCACAGAATACGCCCGTCCTCTCATACGTGAGGCGGCCGATAGGAAGGACGACTATGTCTGCTCTGGAGCACCGGGGCCACTTACGGAGATCCCTGCTATCGCTGTTGTCTTAGGGCAAAGATTTCGGCTGTCTCTCTCCTCCCATTAATGTCGACGGTTTGGCTTATCTGCCCTTCTATTTCGGGGTAACTGAAGTCTAGCTAGATTTTTTTTCGGCTGGATTTCCATATTGCGTGTCTGAAGAAATCCTAAATGCGCTTACAAAGACAAGAGCATCAAGTTACAATCCTGAACTAAAATGATCGTATTAGATCCTACGATATCTGACGTCTGGATTTCATATCTGAAAGTTTTATTCCTAGCAAAAATCAGCAAATATTTTTCGACAAAACTCTCATTATTTTCTGCCATACAAAATTAACTACCTGGGACAGAAAATACTTAGTTTCAAGAATCAGTTCCTTTTGCATGTCTACACTTGATAGAGCTTGTGTCAGAAATGCGAACATAGATTGGTCCGGTTCAAGGGTGTGTGAAAAAATTTCACTTTTATAAAATTTCTCTAATAGATCTCGTAGCGGGAAAACGTAGCCTTGTAATAAAAGTTATTAAGAAGGCTATGAAAAAATTTTGCTTCTATAAAAGTTTAATGACAGCTTGAGATTTCGAGTGTATACGTCTCTCATCTTCCGTGGCACATTCTAAAACGAGAGAAAAAACACCAATGTAATGCACAGCAGTTCAATAAAATGTCCGTAAAATTTCTCGAGAGAATAAACTCGGAAACTGACATGCTAAATAAAAAGCTAAGCAAGAATTTGAAGTGGTACTGATCTACTGTGGTCATTGAGTGACAGATTGTGTTTGTGAATTAAAATATTTACTAGTGTTCGTAAATTTGTTGTGGGGGCGATGCTATCTCTCTCTTTGGCGAACTCTTTGTTGTGGAAATTCATTTCTTCTCAAAACAAACAACAGAAAGGAGTTTATTTCGTGTTCGATGATAGATTAATATCGGAAAAAAAGAACAGAAAATAACAAGTTAACAGTGGATCAAGATCTCCTGTTATTGTTCTGAGTTATGTTTTACATATTTTAAAGCTACGATTTTAAAAGAGGTGCTGGATTATAAGGTCAATATTTTCACATGTAAGCCTTATGTAACAGTAATTATCTTTAGATATTTTTCTTCTTTTGTACTTGAAAGAACCAAGTGTTAAGTTTTATCAACGACTCAATGCAAGGTTCTCGTGTGGGTGTTTTATATGCAGAGTGAAAGAACTTCTTTCAGTTTAATTTCTTTCATTGTCTGCTTCTGTAGAAGCCCATTATTCGCCTGCCCAACACTCTGGGACAGGTTGTTTGTTTTAATTTGGGTGAAGAGTACTAATTTGTTGCGTTAATTGAGAGCGTCAGTGCCGGGAAAGCTCTCCGGAAGTAATGACTGGCGGCGGCGCGAGTGAAGTCCTTTGATTGCATCACACGACATATTTTCTTTACTGGCTCCCTCGGCAGCGTCCTACGATTTCCGTTTCCCTACAAATGTAAAAGGAATCCGTAGAGTGGCGTCAATGATGCTCTGCACTTATGTTCTTACGAGCTCTGGTCTCACTTGCGTACACTCGTAACAAAGCAAAGGCTCACGCTGTCGCGTACAATTGAGCTAGGCTCCACAATCGCTTAATTCACCAGTGTCCTCAATAACCATCTAGTGTGATTTGCGTTTAACCAGCTGCTACTTCTAGTCTTCAGTAATCTTTGAATATATTCCGAGCCCAAACCGGCTTCTAAAACAGCTCTTAAAAACTTTTTTCGTTAAAAAGTTCTGTGTTGAACTCTACGGAGATTACTTCTCATGTTTCAGTTATTCACAAGCCGAGTGTTTTGTGATCTATAAGAATTCAAAATACAGTTAAACGTTTTTGTCGTAACGTTCGTGGTATTTTAATTAGTCCGAAAATTTCCTTTTGTCAATTTTTCTCGTATCATATTCGTTATGACACACGTTATCTCAAGTGGCAGAGAAGTGATTTGGGACTCGAGAGTTGAATTACAGTTCACGGGGTGTCCTCCACACCGCTTGCCACTTGCTCTGCTGACGTCCGCTGAGAGGCAAAAAGAAATCAATTTTCCGGTTTTTTAGGCTGGACACGAATGAAGTTTAGATGTAGTTGTTTCAGCTTTCAAGGGCGCAAAATAATCAGAAATATTACCACAAGACAAACACAATCCAACTGCCTCACTTGATGAGTCGGGGAACGAAAATTGAATGGAGTAATGAGTAACATGCTTCTCATTTGTTTCTGAGCTTGTAGCTATCCAACTGACGCCAGTTGTTGATATTGATAAGAGTTTATGTTTAGAAGAATTTTACGCATGCAACGAAAATGGATACTTGAAGTAAAGTTTTATTCTTTCCCCACTGAATTTGATACTATTGAAACCTGAGTCAAATACAGCCCGTCCCACGCTTTTATGCATGAAACATTTTTTTGTCTGAAAATTGTATTACTCAGTTTTGAACTATAACATTTTGCATAAATGTTGGCAACACTGGTATGAGCATATATGCAGCTTTTGAATCAGTTCTGCCCAGTGGTAAATGAACTAGAGCAGCGCCATTGTTTTTTATGACCGGGGCCAGGTTTTCATGCCTTGTAAGTTCTCAGTTAAAATGGGTCGCCTAAAGTGCCTTGATGACCAATTAAAAGCGAAGATTGTGCCTAAATTAGCTGATGGTGAATGTGTGAGCGGTATAGCTGCTACTTTGGGCCGTGATGTCCATTCTGTGCACAAAACTGTGGCATGGCTCAAAGTCAACTTAATTCAATGTATTTACAAATATTCCTTAATATTGGAGTTATCGTTAAAACCTCTTACATAACATTTGGAACCTTATTTGAAAGCAATTTATAAAATTTGGTAATGATTGACACACATTTGAGTAAATGGTTAAGAAAAACTATCACACACAAAATCAGGGCACGGCTGTAAAAATTACCTTTTTGGAGTAAAGAAGGGTTTGAGGCTGCTGAGGTCGAGATGGCTGAGGGTTGCTGGGGTCGAGATGGCTGAAGGTTGCTGGGGTCGAGATGGCTGAGGGTTGCTGGGGTCGAGATGGCTGAGGGTTGCTGGGGTCGAGATGGCTGAAGGCTGCTGAGGTTGAAACTAAAACTTCGGAAGTTAGGACAGTTTTGTGGCTATAACTGGTGTCCGCGAGTGCTGAGATCGAAACTGTGGAGGTGGGGTGAGTTGAGGTCGGGACAGTGACGGTCAAAACAGTCAAGGTCGAGATAGTCAAGGTCGAGACAGTCAAGGTCGAGACAGTCAAGGTCGTAGCAGTTAAGGTCGATACAGTCAAGGTCGAGACAGTCGATGTCGATACATTGAAGGTCGAGATAGTCAAAGTCGAGACAGTCAGGGTCGAGACAGTCAAGATCGAGGCAGTCGAGGTAGAAACGGTAGAGATCGAGACAGTCAAGGTCGCAGCGGTCGAGGTCGAGACAGCCAAGGTCGCAGCGGTCGAGGTTGAAACAGCCGAGGTCGAAAGGGTCGAAGTCGAAAGCACTTCAGCGTGACAGTTTGGAGCGTGTCGCCCAGACGTGTGACGCGCGGTCGCGGCATGCGAGATCACTACGCTTCAGGCCACGGCACGCCCTCCTGTGCAGTGGTGCCTGCCATTGTGCGGGCTTTCTATCCCGGCTTCATCTGAGCATCTTCGACTGCAGTGTGACACACACAGCGTCGTTGTAATGACAACAAAATTTAACCAGACTCGGCCTACTGTTTAATGTTCATCCTATACAATATGGCAGCACCAACCTATATTCTAAATTTAGGATATATTGTCCCACTATTTCGAAGTCGGACAGTTTACTTTCCGATTTCAAGTAAGAAGTACTGTTTACTCACGTTTACTTGCATTCTAGTATTTGTGCTCTGATTTAAGGTACCTCTGATGTTTGAAGAAAAACGTGCATCAAGACCTTCATGATGGCGGTGACCTCACTACCTGCTGTAAATCAACTAACGTACCTGCTCTGTGTACGTTTCTGAAATTGCATCCCATAAGCTTCAGCTCGGTGACCAGCTTATGTGGGCATCTGCGGTGTTTCAGTCACTAAGATTTCACGTGCGTTTAAATGTCATCGATGCAAAATGCCGCATTTTTCTGTTAGGTTGAAAATAGTTGTGAACAAAGAAACTAACTTAAAGAAAAATGTACGTCTTACGTGTACCAATCTTCTTCAAGTATTTATCTATTCTTTGATATGACATATTATTTGTGCTACATCGCTGCTCATTTCACCAGCGTCGCAGCAATTTTCGTAGTATAGAATTATTGTTATTGTTACACTTTTAAGGAAATGTTTGATTGCAGTGCTCCTTTAAATCGAATATCTCAAAGTATTCCCGGCGTTTATAACATACAATATTTTGTTGTATTTTTTTCACAAACTTGTACTGACTAGGATTCCGTAGCACGGCATATGATCGTTTCAGCACCGCGATGAGTCATGAAGGGCCGTGATGTGATGGCCAAAATTAAATGACGGGTTATCATGAAATGAGATTCAATAGTTCATGTTACATTGATATGATCTGAGGCTGCGAATGACTGATTCATCAAAATTATGGATGATCTGATTCTCTTAAAAAATTTGTTTGTAAACTGCGCTTGATCCGAGTGTCTACCGATAAGTTACGCGTTCTAGGAAATAGTTCGTTTGTGCTGGACGGAGCTCCCTTTGAAACGATGGGTCGCAAGTTCCCGGAGCCCAGAGAATGATGAGTTTTTGTGCCCTGATGGAAGACCAGTTTTTATGCAATGCTGGTTAATGGCAGCGCAGTGTGCCGATATTGACCAGATTTGTCCCATTCGCTCCATTTCGCTCGTGACACTCTTTGTTCTGACCTGCTGCTCGGGGGCCGCCATGCGTCGTGTTCTGTGCAGCTCCAGCTGGTCTTTCGCGGCACTGAAGGCGTACAGCTGAAAACCTACGATGTTCTAGGGACGATTCTTTCCTCGTAAAACGTGTTAGTGCATTCGTGCGAATTTATCTCTAGCACTCAAAAACTTATTTGAATTCTAAGCTTTGCCATGTTAAAGGTGAAATACTCTGCATGGAAAATTATGAACGTAGCTTGTATCGAGTGGCTTAGAAATCACGGAAATGTCATCATTTCTAATATTTTTAAGCCACTCTAAGCCACTCTATGTCATTTGCTGAGAAATTTTCAAGAAGTTTGTGGTGGATTTATGTACGAGCAGTGCAATATTTGTAAGGTTCCATGTACATTCTAAGAAACTACGGCCATCTGCTTAAATTTTGCTGTACATGATCGTGTTGCATTATTAGCGAGATTTAATTCAACCCCATGTGAACCAGAAAGATATCGTTTTATACGCTTCATATACTGTTGCAATGGATACATGCTATATAATCAAACCACGCTAAATCCAAACCACAACCAGAATGAGCCAATGAGAGATAGTGAAGGTAGTTAATGAGGAATATGTGATCCATTCTCTGAAATGATTTTGATAAGATGACGGTTCATGGCATTTTTTCTTTTTTTAATTTCATTCTACGTAATTCTACGTTACAGATCAGCTGTTGCTTGCCACGAGTCATTTTTCCTTCGACATAAATTGACGTACGTTTCTATAACCCGTTATTTAAGAATATTCCCCAAGCTTTCAATCGGGTTCATGTCTGAAGAATTGTCGGAGTGTCCATCTTAGGCTAATAGAATCCTAATTTTCGTAGGAACTCTGCCGCTTCTGTGACCTGAATGTATATAAGCATTTTCTTGCATAAATATGATTATTTTCATGAAGATTATCTTTTTCTCCCTCAGCTAATATTTGGACTGCTCCACAGAAGGCTATGTAAGCGTTTGGCGTCATTCCACACCTTCATGCGCTCTCCAAACACCGTCCAATGAGCCGTCAATAATCCCAGCCCAAATCATAATGTCTCCTCCTCCTCGTTGACGTCCCAAGCGCTGATGACCGTCACTTCAGCTCACAACCCTTTTTGTGCTCTAACTACCAGGTCCATATAAGGTTTCTTAAGTATAACTTGTGAATTAAAACTTTGAAAAGTCTTCTTCCATGTTATCTTCTGCCAATTTTCAAGGCTTCTGCCCACGAATTTTCTTCCTACTCCTGGATAAAACATCGAATACTTTTGGGCAAATTTGGCCCTCAAATGCGCCAGAAAGTTTTTCGATGGTTTGGCCTGTATTCTCCGCCGCCTCACGTTTGACTGTTGACATGGCACACTGCAAAACAATTTTTGAGTGACCATTACCAGCGTCTTATCCAACTCATGTCAAATGTAAGATCACATATACCGTATTTATCATGAACGCGTATATCTATTGCACGCATTATGTGAATTTCTCTTTAAATTACACAAGGGGGCTTTTGAATAAATCGTAGAAACATCATCTCGTTAACAACTTGGTACGCTGAGTACCGTATATTCCATAAGTGTGAGGGCTAGAATGCTGTGGCTTAGTTGTTTCGTTGGGTGCCTCGTATGTATACTCCATGCCATTTGTGATGTACTCGCGTGTTGTAGGGATTGCCATTTCTTTCCTATTTCCATTTTTTACTTATTCAGGATCCTTATACATTTCTCGCACCCCATTTTTGAACTACTACTGATGCCGACCTCAGCTCAAGAATTAATCGTCAGTTTCAGTGAAAATGATAATAATCGGTTTCTCATCCCACGATGGTTGATCCACAGCGTTGTCACTTCACAAAGAGGAAAATAAAAGCTGTCTATCCAATGTGCCTGGATTTATTTTTAAGCCTAGTTATGAAAAAGCTACATAACCTTCAATTTTTTTATTTCGTGTAACTTTTTCCGTGAAAAACTTGGGCAAAATTTCGTGCACAGCGAGCATGTAAATTGTACTTTAAAAATTAGAGTTTGAATTAAAACGATGGCCTTGATTAAATACTCTCAATACTGTTGACAGAGAGAATTAATCGACTTCTTTGTCGTTTCCACAAAGTCGTTGAGAAAATTCAATAAACTCGGTGCAGGCTCGTTCGCTATTCAAACCGATTTACCAATTATCGATTTCCTGATCACAGAGTTTGCTAATTTCAACAGCAATTACCATTTATCAGCGCAGTACCAACTCACAAAACTGGGTTAATGCAAACATCGCATCAAATGATCAGATTATGTCCATTGATTTTTTTCTGCGGGAATGGCTTGATTGATCCTTCATTTCTGTCTCTATGGACGACATTTACGTTATATTGGTTTACGATTATTGGGAAGTGGGTCATACCTGCAATCATTTTTTCTTCATTAACCACATTACAGAGAAGGGAAGTCGTATTGGAGAACACTAACAGTCGGTTCCACTCGCATGAAAAGTGGTACTTAATTGCTTGTTTTTATGCTTTTCCGAAAGTCCGAAGCTGCGGCTGCAATCAGCTTTGCATGAGAAACAGTTCTGCATTCTCCTCATATCGAAAACTCATTTTAGGTCAGTCCTTGAACTCGACTCCTGGTCAGCCAGAAACCAGATGCTGACGAAAGCGACAATCTGCTGTGAAAAAGTTCAAGGTTGCAAGATTGAAAATCAAGTTGCACCAAGTTGAAGAAATGTGGTTTTATTTTACCTCGTGCTGCCAAAACCATTAGAAACTTATAAGTGTAGAAAATGCTAATTTGCAAAAGTAGAATATTAGCGTTAGTATTAAATTTTAGTCCACTGAATCCCCTAAATTTCATGGGTATTTCATTTCTAGTACTTGATTGTAAGAAAGAAATTTCATTTTCTGATGTATATTAATATTCTCTAGTGGGCATAAAATGTATTCGTCATCTTCTCTCATAAATTTTGTCCTGTTATTTTTCCTCCTTTGTGAACTGTTTTATTTTTACTTTCGTAAGTTTTAAGGAATCTTGTAGTCTGATACCCGGTCGAAATATTTACATTTTTACAGAGGTTATGCTCCCACACAAGTTTTTCTTCATTCACTGCCTACATTGTACGGAAAGAAATTGAACCTGAAGTTGATATTTTCTTTGAGCTTACCATAGACTTTGCTTTCTATGTTGTAGGTCGTGTTGGGGCATTTCCTCTTCCCTCCAGGAAAGAGGAAGTTAACGGGAAAATGTGTCAATTCAAAAAATTATTTCCACACTTTCTGCTTAAACTTTTTATTAGTTTTCCCAATATTTCCTACATATCGCAATTTTGCTTCTGCCTCCTACGCAATGGAGATCTGTCGCTGCCTCCTACATCTCGTACAGTCAGGAGACAGAGTTTGCTCCTTTTCATGCTTGTGACATTGAGGGAAATCAAATTTTCAACATCGTTCGTCCTACGCAGTTCACCTCGGGATGCTTTTCACAGGCAGGAGTTAGCCCCCGCTGCCGTCAGGGGTCTGACAACGTACTTTCGTGTTGATATTGTTCACATTATGAAAGTTGAAGGGACTGCAAATGTGAATGAATAAAAATATTGCGAAAACATGTTTCCCTTAATTCGATTGCAGAAACTTAGTTTTTAATTTTTCTTTACTTCGTAGGTGCAGATTGCAACAAAATGATTTCACAAATTAATTGGCTAAATGATAGAAATATAACATAAAGTTAGAACAAGAGTTGTTCCAATCTGAAATGAAATAAAATAAAACCGTCTCACTTATGCTGTTTGAAAATGGAAGTGCTTTTTTCTTTCTTTATCTTGTTTCGCTTTTGTGAAACCCACACATTTTTCTGGCCATTTTGTGTCACCACGTATTTTCTCGGTCTCTCACACCATTTGAAGGCCGTTAACGATGTGGCGTCTTAGCTGTTTTTTAATGCTGACCACAGTTATTGGAAGAATTAGAATTTTATTTAAAAAGGTTCTTTGATAATTATTTGCGTGGAAGGAAAACTCGCTTCCTCTATTTAAACAATGATATAATAAAAAAAAACTGTGGAAATAGTTGTCTGAGTTCTGATTACGTGCAAAGTCCTTGAAGGACCTTCAGTTCGATGTGTCTCGAGTGCGAGGTAGATGGGAGCTGGTGTTGTGAGTTAGGATTGCAAAATTGGCGTCTGCGAGAACTATCGCAGCGAAATACCGCGTCTTAGCAAAATTAAATATTTCTAAGATGCAGTCAGGTCTATTGAAGTAATATATGATACTTTTTTAATGAACCTCCTACCCGTGATTTATTCCTGCATTCATTTTTTCATATTATTTGAACTTTGAAAGTTACGTTCACGATAATTAATAATTGTAAATTGTTCAAGTAAATTGTGGTTTTAAAATTGTTTATACCCATGTGTTTCTATGAAATTTACAGTTCTGTTTATCTCATAGGTTTTATGGCACAACATAATTATAATTCTCGCGCGTATGTATTTTTGGTAAGTTTTTGTGTGCTAATTCTTTCAAGTTAACAGAGTGATATCAGTCTACTACTTAACGACAAATTCCATCAGTAACACTTCCTAATTTTTATATAATATTCCAGTCATTCATTTTAGCATCGTTAAGGCGCAGTACATTAACCCTTTCTTTGTTTGATTTTTCTTCTCCTCAGGAAGTTGAACGTTAATGTTTCAACATTAACCCTTTGTCCATCAAGTTATATTTGCGCTAAAGATTGTGTTTAGATTTGTACGAAAAATTAGGCGCAACTTTATCTATATTTGTAATGAGACTGTATTTTGCATTGCACGAAAAATTTGCAGCATCCTTATGAAAATATATTTAGAATCAGACTAGACGTTGAAGGCTAGAGAAGCGCGGCCTGATTTCACAATTTGACTTTGCAGGATGAAAAGTTCTCATTCTCATTGACAATGAGCCAACCTCACGAAGTGTACCTCTGTACCGAAACCGGACTAACCTGGCTTTCAAAAACTACGTGGGATTTTGTAATTCTTGTTTAATTTTTCTATACAATGGATCTATTTTTCAGCATAACCTCCGTGAATGTCGATACGCTTCTCCAGGCGGTGGTTCCATCCTTTTAGACCATTTTTGAGGGAATCTATAGACCCCTTCATGTTCTTTGAGTTTTGGGAATACAAAAAGTCAGATGGAGTTAGGTTTGGGCTATAAGGTGGATATGACAGCAATTCCCATCGAAATTCTCCCAAAACTTCTTTTGTAACTCGTGAAAAATGCGCTGTAGCGTTGTCGTGATGGAAGAGGATTCCACGATGGAGGTTTCCTGGACGCTTTTTAGCTAATTCTGCTCCCATTTTTCTCAAAATTTCTACATAATATGCTGCTTTGATCGTTTTTTTTTACTTTCTAAAAAGTTTTCAAGTACGAGCATGTTATATCTGGTTGGCATTCGGGTCATGGGGGCATTCCGCGTGTTTTTTGAATTACCCTCGTTCACTGAAAGCGATAAATATCCGATACATATTCAAAAGTTCCGCCTAAATAACTCAATATTCGTCACGTCAGACAATACTACAGCGTCCCAAAAACTTGCTGGCTTCTCTAATTCTCTCGCGGCAAAATTCCGACGATTTCTGACGTGAACTAATTTCAACGAAGGTGTTTTTCTTTGCGTGCGAAAACAGAATCCCTCATTCCTGAGAACTGTTCGGATTGTGTTTTGCTTGTATTTGTCCTAGTCGCTTCCGAATTATTTTGAAGCTCAGATCGAGACAGTCGAGGATTCTTCTGCAATTTACGGACCATACGTTTAGCCGCTCGGTTTGAAACTTTAGTTAGATACACGCCCTGAACATGGTAGACTTGCAGTGGACTGATACGACGTAAATCGGCGAATCGTGTTACCAATGGTTGAGATTGGTATTTGTAGCATGGATGTACCACTTTTGTTTCACTAAAAAATTACTATTGTGGTCCTTTTTGGTAATTTTTTAGGTTTTGCCGTATTATAATTAGTGTCGAACGATGACCTCTTTTTCAAGCTCCTTTCAGACATTGACCGAGTTCCGCTGTTGTACGTAAGCGAAGTAGATTTTCTTCCAGAATATTCTATAGCACTATGTGAGCCTGTCCGTATAAGATTTTGGTAAATTCTATCCCGTGACGGTTTTACGTCTGAATTGATCAACAAGATGATAACCAAAGTTCGTCTGTGTTTCAGAAACAGCTAATAAAAATTACCTTTCGAGTTTGAACATTCAACGGATAAAATTGTCTTAAGCGGTCATACGTCGATTATGATTTTACAGAAATTTCTCCCTAAGAGCACACGCGAGCTCACTCTCTTACCCTAAGCCCCTCCCTTTTCTCTCCTGTAGGCCCTTCTCAAGATTAGAGACATAACGTGCAATCCCCCCTCGTAAAAAATATCCAAATTTGTACAGGTTTTTCCATCCGATAAGACAATAACGTACACACAGCCGCCCTTATCACGGCGCCTGAAGTACAGTGCGCTTCCAAGAAATGAGGCAGCACGTCATTGCGATACAACTTCTGCCCCGAGGCTATTTCTGCGCCGGTTTTCCTGATGCTCCAAGTTTGAGTACAAAAAAGACTCTCTTGACAGCTTCTATTTCGTCATCTTGCATTGTTAATGGTCTCCGAATTGTTTTATTTCATTTTATTTACCTCCACCGGAGCTGCTAGAGATGCATAGGTCATCACTGTTTTCCCAAGCTCATCCCTTACTGGCCGATGCCTCGACTTGTTTAGGTCGGTTTTTCAAAAAATTATAACTCTTGGTTATGCGGTTAGGAATCATGCTTCACTAAGTAAACGAAGGGAAATCAAGTTTTTAACTGTTACCGGAAACATGCAATGATGAGGCAGCATTACTTGTACTACTGGCAAATATTTCATCCCCAAATGAGGTAAAACTTTTTATAAATCAGTATTTTATGAGCTATTAATCATGAACTGGATCTTGCTTTTAACTTTGCTTCACGCAGTAAATCTGGTGTTAATTAGTTCACATACTTGAGCATCATATAAATGTCTGAATAATAGGGAAAATTAGATTTTTCCAGAACTTGCATTATATTACGGATACAGATTCAATGTTTCTTTGTTTCGAACGTTCTTAACAGGCAGTAATAGCGTTGAAAATGTTTCCTGTAAATGTTCTGGTATATATAGTAAAAATTTGATAATATGAACATTGAAAATGTTTTACTCAAATACAAATACGTACAGAGTATGATTTTAGAGCAATTTTCGCTCAAATGTAGTTTTACCGAGCAAAATTAGACACCGTAGAGTGAAGCAAAGACCCAATTTGAAAAAACTATTTGAATGCTTAGGACTCAAAAGCTGCAGTGAACACCTCTCCATTTAGGACAATCCCAACTGCGACTTGGCCGAGCGTCTACAGTGGAAAACACGAGGTATTTTTACCTGTCAACGGTTATCAAGCTTTAAGGCTGCCGACTCCTCTTGCGCAAAAAAAAAAATCCTCTGTATTTCTTTCTTAATTTGATCTCAGACTATAGCATACATTTTGTTGGGGGACAATGCCTCGGATGAGATTAGATCGAGTCTCTCATTTGCTGAAGAATATTTTATCGAAAGCTTGTGCATTTTTCTTGGGTGAATTTATGACCGAGATCAGCCTTCATTATTAGTTTGCTGCATGTTTTCAACCTAAATCAATTTTATCATAGGGAACTGGAAGCCAAAATTCATTTTATTCGCTGAATTCTTATATATATCCTATGAAAATTTACTAATTTCATTTCAAATACTCCACCAAAATAAAAATTTTATCCAACTTTACAGGCGATTTTCAAAGGCGTTGCGCTGCATTCTCCCCAATTCATCATTCCATCAATGACGCCAGCGCCTGTAACTCATGACTGGGATGTCCTCTCACGTAACACATCGGGCGCACCTCCGTTTATCACAGAATTAATACATCTAAATTTCGCCTGGTTTTATTCAATGTGACTTATTTAGCGCTGCAAATCTGGACTGATTGAGGAGTGTCCTGAGGCCTGAATTTCATGCTCTAATAAAAATCAGCAAGGTCTTCGCTTGCTACTCTTAGTGAGCTTCTTTCTAGGGTGCCTTTGTTCTTGAGATGCATTCTCTAGTCCTCAAGTTCTGTGCAATGAAATGTTGAAAAGTGCGCATTTCCCCAACTACGAGCTAAAATTGTCAGCGGGTTTTTACAAAAGAACTCGAATAGAACGTTGCAGGAATTTTTCAGAATTCTATGCAGTTTTTGGTTTTCAATTTCTCGGTACTTCTTTTCCAGTCAATAAGAACGTCTTTTATATTCAAAATCCTAAATATTTATATTTTTTGAGATGAAATTTTCTATTGAGGAACGGCCTGAATACCTTCACAATTATCTGACGTGATTTAATCATAATTCAGAATTGAGGCCAGCATTTACTTCGCATACTTTCTAGAGAGACAGCGACGCAATATGTTCTGTGTTCTTTTATCTAATCGGGTGTATCGAGTGAGACGCTGACGAGGCTGTAAAGAAATTATTTGTAGCTCATAATTCGTGAAGCTATTTCTTCTTGTCTAATCTGCTACGTTTGAAAATCCAGGTCTCTCTAGCGAATGTTCATTTTAGTGTTGCATTATAAGGAGTGATTTTACTCGACACTACTCATTAATTACAGATGATGTTCACCGGAATCAACAAGGCTCTTCCTTTTTGTTATCGTTGGTAATCAGCGATGTCTCCCCGTTTTCCCGAAGCCTGAATCAACAAACCGAGCCTTTGCGCTGCATCGCGTTCTGCGCTCGGGCAGCGCATGTTGTTTTAAACGAATGTGCCAGTCAGATAAAGCTAAGAGATGTACTAAATTAAATACACTACGCCTTTGGTGTCGGACAGTTAATTTGACGTGATGCAGTTTAATAAGTCTCGCAAATAACGCTAAATATTTAACTCGATACTTCCTTCAAGAAATATCCTCCATCATAAGAATATCCTTAATGTTTCCATTGCATTTTATATCATGGCCATTACCATTCACGCTTACAATTCTTGTATTTTTTACATGTGTAAATATGTAAAACAAATATGTGTTTGTCTGTTACTCGCTTGATCACGAGGTTTCTCCTTCCTCTTTAATTTATCCTGACTTGCATTAAACAAGTGCGCGAGCTGTGCTCTGTAACAGTTAACTTGATATTCGTGGCACGTTCAACGCTAGTTTTTTAAATTAAGCGTTGAAGTTTTCACAAAATTGGTCTCAAAAAAAAAATAGCAACAGCCTTTTCTCTTTACGTACATGGGTAGAACATCTTCACTTTCAGGAAAGCGCATTTACAAACTCTCAACTATGTAAATTGTTCCCAGAAGTGAAGCTTAGGCCTCTCTGTTATCTGACAACGACAGCTCCGGCCGCGATAGCATTATCCGCCGAGCCTTTTGGCAGACCCGAGCTCGGCCGTTGTCCCAAAATTGATGTGTTTCGGCGAGGGAATTCTTCTAAAGTTGGTCATTTTTGAGTCGCTAACTTTCCCGCATTCTTGTTAATGCCAAAAGCTTCTTGCGGCAACTTGGGTGCGAAGGGCAAGTTGTACCGTCCTCACGTGCGACAGGCAGATGATCTTCCTTGCAACTTGTTCTGTTGACCCATCGTAGTTCACTAGGTCTTCTAACTCGTACTACAAAACAGTTAAATTTTACTTGAATTCGAGCTCGTTAGATGTTATTAGTCGGCCTTTAATCGGTACTGTGTGATTGTGTCTTTTTTTTTTGCTTGTCGAATTGATGCCCTCGCATAGTGAACATGAATATTACCAACGGTACGGTGTTATAGTGACAAGCTAATTAGCCGGGAAATTCAATGTTTAATTTTTTACGCACTTTCAATTAAAAAATCTTCAATTCGATTCCAATCCTCACTGAGTTTTGCTCATTAAGAACCGCTCATTGTGCGCCTCCAAAAGTCTTTTTGACAGCAAATCCTGTAAAGTTCATGTCTTTTAAACTCTTTGTTGACATTTACAAGAAGGTTTATGTCGAAATTTTTTTAGCTATTCTGGAACCATTTAAAAAATTCATTGTTTAGAAGAACTTCAGTTATGTTCTTCAGCTGAAAAGTATGCTTTAAACTGAAGAATAGCTGGTGAAATATTATTTTTCTAACGCACGTGTGATGCCGCACAATGAATAGGTGCCGCATTAGTCTCGTGGAAACATTAATGAGGTTGTTCTTATGCCGTGCAGGTACCGGACATCCTTGGACATCACGAGCGATTTTTAGAAGAATTTCGACGTCGCATCGAGGCGCGAGAATCCAACATGTGCGTCGGTGACGTCATCTACAATTTTGTGAGTTGTAGCCTCGGGTTACCTGGCCTCTTCAATGGAGAGCAGTTATCACAATGACCTACTTGCCTTTGCCGCGTTACAAGTTCCTCTTAAGAACGTAATAATAGTTCTGATAAGGTTGAAGAGGGGTTTGATTTTCTCCGTAAATTTAATTTTAACTGCATGAGTGTATCATCATGTTTTGTGAAGATTTGCTTCTAATTATAACGCAATGGCATCTGCTAACCAAATATGCGTTTCCTGTTGATAGCGAGCTACCTTCAAAAGATGCGCCTCTGTTGCACCAGATCGTGTGCTCGTTCGAGTGATGTTATCACCCAGTTGATATTGCGTCATAACTCATGCCGCTAACGTTGTTCATATCACACTGTTGTTCATATTTCACCATTGTTCAAACTACCCCATTGTTCATACCACATTATAGTTCATACTGTACTATTTTTCCTACCGTACTATTGTTTATACTATACTATTGTTCATATTCCGCCATTGTTCATATTGCACTGTTATTCGTACCACATATTGTTCATACAGCACTATTATTCATACTGTACTATTGTTCATACTGCACCGTTGCTCATACCGCACCATTATTCATACTACACCATTGTTCATACCGCACAATTCTTTTCACCGTAGATCAATTCATACTACACCATTGAGCATACCGTAACATTCTTCATACTTCATCATTGTTCATACTGCACCATTCATTTTAACAATTCATCGTACTGCCGTTCATAAAATTGATGTTTGTCACCGAGACGTATTTGCATTGATAATGTACGACTGAGAAATTTGTTGTAATTTGTCACTACACTAGTTCTTATTTGCTTAATGGAGTTTAGTCAATAGGCACATTGTAACGATTCGTGTGTAATCTAGTCAACGAATTAATTTCACTTTTATGCATCTGAAACCTGACTTACATTATCCGACAAATTATTTTTATCGCACGACGAGGATTTCCAAATTTTGACTTTTTAAATCTAAGAAACGACTCGTACTCGTGCTCGTACACACGTATTTCACCTCACAAGGTAGCGCGAGTAAATTACTGCTGTGATGAATCTTTTTTTTGGCCCGTTAAGTAAGATGTTTTGTTATTTTACCAAGCAAATGGCCTTGGAATTATTACTTGAAAGTCACTATCAATATTGACGCTTTCGGTCAGTTGCAATTCAGTGAATTAAATTTCATCGCTAGCTATTTCTCGTGCACCTCGCCGTCGTCTTGAGAAGCAAGTGGCGAAATTGTTATGGAGGGAAAGTTCCAACAAAGAGTAGGTACCTTTTTGGTTGAAATTGCGCTAGTTTTGGTTTTTCCGGATGAATGCATAAATTTTTATTTTATTCTCTTTTTTTGGAATTTCACTAAATACTCATGTCTTGCTGTTGTAAATTAGGAATTGAAAACTTTCTTCCATATGCTGTTCCTGGCTTTCTCTTCACAGCTTGCATCACATGAAGTATATTAATATGACGTATTGTCTGATATAGAGACTCGTACCCATCACATACATGTTACATGTCCATCGTTGATCGTTTCATTCACTCACTACGTCAGTAAACCTCTCTCATTGTGCTTTCTAAACATTTCTATGAATCTTCAATAGCAACACGAGAGCGCAATACCTATATTTCTATTATGAGGAAGTGTTTTTGATGCGTATGTTTGCGAAAAATGTTGAGAAGAATTAAAAAAAGGAAAATGACTACTTGAGACTTACTAGTATTTGGATCATTTGCTTGAACCGTAACTTTGTTATGCCGTACCTTCAAGTTCACCATTGCTTGAGTTGAACATCACACTTCATGAGCAATTCTCTACGCAAACAGTAAGTCGGTTGGACGAGAAACGACGGGCTTCTTAATTACCGGTAACTTTGTTCATTCATTATCTCCACTCCTCTTTCTAAAGACTAATTATTAACTGCAGCTACACTTTCCAATCCACGTTTTCTAGAAGCAACAGTTGTGTTGACATTTCCTTGAAGCTCAAGTAATTATTGGAGGCGCATCTCTGAAAATTGCCAGGTCGTCAAACTTTGAATGTCTGGAACGATTTCTCGTAAGATGAGGGCTGGAAGTTAAGTTTATTTCGTACCGAAGTTGAGTTTAATTATTTTCGAATAAGTATTTCATGTACACTGTGCAGCTCGAGGCGTTACCGTCTTCAACGTGAATCAGTTCCAGTAAATCATATTCGTAAATGAACATGTTCGTTTACCCTTAGCTCACTTACGGTGTCCTTGGCACTTGAAGGCTCATTTTTCATGAAGCTTCCTACATTTTGAAGTGAAAATTTTTTTACTTGAATAATTTTCCTGTATTTTCAGAGGTATTTCGATTTTCCTAATGTAAATTTTGTCATCTATCGTATTAAAATTCAGTTAATCATTGATGCACGTTCTCATACCGAATTATTCACACTATGAATTTGTGATGATATCTACATTCATTTGATGTAATATAATACAAACATCTAACTATAGTGCTCTGGTGAAACTCTGACTGGCTTCCAGCTTGCTCTCTGTGCAGATATCCCAATATATGTAGCCGTCCACATTCTACTCGACCTTTCATATGTGTAGCCGTCCACATTCTACTCGACCTTTCATAGGTGTAGCCGTCCACATTCTACTCGACCTTTCATAGGTGTAGCCGTCCACTTTCTACTCGACCTTTCATATGTGTAGCCGTCCACATTCTACTCGATCTTTCATATGTGTAGCCGTCCACATTCTACTCGACCTTTCTTCTCGAGCTCGAGCCCGCGTGGCTTTGCTAGCTGCTGCAGCCCTGCCGTTTATTTTTGAGCTAGGAGGAAGCCAAGTGATCGCTTCTCTGGATTTTTTAACAATTTTCTGGAACACTGGAGCTCAGCGGTCGGTGGCATCCGTTTTTGCGTGTGTGCTGAACCTCGACGGGAACTTTCATTTCGCTGATGACTGAAATTCTTCCATTGAACGAAAGGAAATTGAGCGAGAAAGTTAACAAAGCGTTCGAGCTCGGCAAAGATATTTTCAGGCCTCAGTTCCTTCAAAGAATGATGTATTAGTTCTTCCTTGAAATGACTCTATTTTTCTTTTTCATGTGTTTTAGGGCAACAATGACAACAATTTTCGAGTCATATCTCTTTCAGCGATGAAGGTATTTCTCCAACGTTGATGACCTTCAAAATCTTGGAAGGAAAGTGATTTCCTCACTTGCTGACGTCAATATTTTCTCTGGCCACATCCCTGGGATGGCATCTCGATGTGGTCTTCACTCACCAGAGCTGTTCTGGCGTCCCAACTGAGACCGAGTCATCACGACCGGCCAACTCAATTCTGCTACTACGAAAATGTGGCTAATGCGTTGTGAAACAAGCATTCACGTTTTTTCATTACTGTCCGTGACTTTTATTGTGAGACTTTTAGCTTTTTAATAAAAACAAATATTACACGATCTGTCTATATATCATCGTGTGACATTGAACATGATTTCTTTTATTCGCTTGGTTTTGTTTTTCCAATTAGCACAAGGATATCTCTGTCTGCTGACTTTTATACGATATCTACAGTATGTACCAGTTCATATTGCGTTTTATTACTTTGACTCTAAGTTTAGTTTGGCCGAGGTACGTCAGCATTCCGTGCTGACAACGAGGTCAAGCCCGGAATATTTAGCTGGATATGCCGCGCCAAGCTCCACCAACTCAATCAAAAGTGTTATTTGGTGAAGCGATAGTTCGGAGGTGCTAACGTGACTGAAGGACGGCGTGAGGGATCACGAGAATATTTCTTTTCTTTTCATTTAGTTTCTTGCTTACTTTGAAGTCCATGGTGCGTTGTTTCAGTATTTTCTATTGAATGATATTTCCTGAATGCATTCGTAATTTATGTTCATTTAACTCTTTCTCGATGTGTTTTTCTGCATGTGGGTTTCCCCATTTTGATTATTATTTATTTTCCTCATAATTTTATGGCCTTCACATCCCTTTCAATCGTGCACTTCGTAACCAACTCTTCACACAGACTGGGCGTGCTAGACCTAAGCAAAGCCTTTTGTTGGAATAATTTCAGGCTCTGGTGAAGTTGATCTATTTTGCTACGAATACGCGTATAGCACACTAGTGCTTCTTGAGGTGTGCTTCTTTCCATTTTCTTCATTTTCACACATGTTCTTGTTGACAATTCGTTTCGTCGTTTCCACTCTGCGTGAGCTGACTTAAAATTTCAAAACTTGGTAATACTCTCGATCGTTCGTTCTTGCTGTGGTATATTTTAATTTTCAGCTGCTGAAGTTGTTTAATTTTTATCTTATCTTGTGCCTTTTTCCTACTGGAAAACTTTTAATTACATTCCAGTCGCAAATGACTCTTATTTACCCTTCTTGGAGAACTCCTTCGTTTTTTTATGACAGGATATTATTGAGATGCTAACAAGAGTAAAGTTTCGTGCTTCACTAAACTTTTTACTCCCCCTAAATTTATTTTTAATAGGTACATCATATTACAGCATTGTGGTGTCGTTTTGTTACTTCTTTTGCATTTTCATGCTGTCATATTTTACCTTCAAATTCACTGGCACAACTTCGAGGCGTTACTTTCACTCATTCGCCCAGAAGTTTTCTTTTGTTCCTTATTTCCTCAACGTGCGCCGTTTTTCCTAAACTTATTTGATCAAAAGTTCCTTTGCGTGGGTTTACTTTCGTTCCTTCCTCCGAGTCGCTTTAATGGATAGTTGTTAAGCGTAGGTTTTGTACCTCATGTGGTTGATCCAAAATATCCAATTAAGAAAAACCTGTAGTATTTTTCTATTTTTTCACAAAACACCGGTGCAGTTTTGTTCTAATGTTTGCTGCTTTACTTCCATAATGAGATCATTTTTACTGCAGGTTAAATTCTGAAATGGGAGAACTTTTTCATGATCATTTGCTTTCATTAAACGTGAGACAAAGTGATATTAGAAGTTCAATTGTGTTTCGTTAATTTCTTGGATACTCCTATTATTGTCAGAAATTATCGGATCCAGTGGAGAGAAAGCCCTTCTAACCACAAAGCTCACTTTTTCCGTAGGGTTACCAAAAATATTTCCGTTGGCCAGGTGAGCGATCCAGCGGTGCTGAGCAGCTACACCAGCTTCACCAAGAACTGGAAGACGGCCCAGGATGCCACCAAGGCTGCTGCCGTCGCTAAGTCTGCTTTTGGTGACTTTCTTGTCGTAAGTTTCATTCTCACTCTCACTCTATTGTAGAGAATTTGTGTTAATATTCCTCATCTTCGCCGTTGATGTACAATAAGAAAATTGTGACACTCTTCTTTCTGTGAGTCTTGCATATGTGATGCTATTTTATTCTGAAAAACTGAAACAGTAATTAAATTTCTTGTCGTTTAATTATTTCGATGAAACGATAGAGCAATGTCTCTTGCAAAGTTTGTTTCAAAGTGGTTTTTGATGACAATCATTTCAATCAGTATTCATTTTCTTGAAACATGTAAAGGTTCTGAAATGGGCATCGATATTTTACGATCTTCACCGAAATTTTTACTCGAATTAATAAACTCAAGAGAAGGTCAGCTGCAGATTAAAGAGTTCTGTTGGCAGCAGTCAGCGAATTTGTATAAATATGTTCTCCACTTCAACTCTAAATACAACTCGTATGAAGGTAGATTCGAATACCGCAGTCTTGCAAAAGCGTAAAACTATCTGACATCGAATCATTTGTTACATACGCGAGCTGTGTTGTTGATGCACACTACCCTCAGAGGCCGTAATGCCCTATACATAGTGTAATCTTCCACATATTTTGTTCTATTGCCTGAATTCCAGATCCATGTAACGTCTAAAAGATCTTACTTGTAAATACAGTTTTAGACTCTATATGCTCAGACTCCGTTAAGCACGTAAAACATCGTTATGCTTTTATATTTCGTAATTGAATGTCTAACGTTTGGGCATCTTTTTGACCATTGATCTCATGCCTGTGTTCTAGCCTTTATGTCGCTCAATTGGAAAATTTTTGCTTCAAATCAGAATGTTTGAGTTTGCACATATTGACTGGAGGAGGCATTTCGTGTGCAGTCGATGGCGCGGGAGCACCCTGGCAAGATGGACCTGAAGGCGCTGCTGATCAGCCCCGTACAACGTTTCCCCCACTACGAGATGCTTCTCAAGGTCCTGGTCTCCCCTGGCTCAAAATTGACAAGCTAATGCTTATTTAATCCTTTGAGTACTGTCAGGACACCTTAGTCGAAGTCCCATTCTTGTTTGGTTGTTATTATCTTACATTCAAGTTTCTCAGCTGGAGGACTGTCATGGAACGCCACATGAAAGAATGTTGTGCACCTGGCAAAACGCGAACGAAGCGCACTAATGATTGAAATTGATTAATTAAGCTTCTATATACTCAAAATTAAATGTAAATTACGTAACTAAACTTTGAGTGAGTTTTTAAAATTATTTATATGCTCAGAACTAGAAGTTTTAAGAAGTAATTGTTGTGGTCGTATCACCAATCAGCGATTCCGCTCGATTTTGGTTGAAATAATTTCAAATTTTATTGTTTCATTGGCGCCAGATTAGTAATAGTTAACTTTTACTTTGAATATAATGCTTATATTCTGGCAGAAAATGTTGAGAGATAATTGATGGATGCCACCATGACCCCTAAATATAAATGGTAAGTGAGAAAAGTTAAAATCTGCGTCACCAGCAGAGGAGAAATTTAGAGCCTAAGCTTACAGTCGGCAAGTTTTAAGCCTTAGTTTTAAGCCTTAGTTTTAAGCCTCTTTGTGTGAGGAGATGTAGCTCAGAAGTAACAAAGTTTTGTAGCTCATCATGGTTTGACAACCTGCTACAATCGAGGAATGTACAACACTGATGTTTTGATGTATCTTTGTCTATTAACCAATATACGTTGAAGTACATAAATCAGATATGAATACATACTTGATGAAAACATATTATGAGAGTGCAGAATCATTTTGTGACAATCAAGCTCCTTCGAGAGTTTTTAAAACTTCTGGAGCTAGAGTGTTGAAATTGTTCTTGATGTGATGTTGAGACATACCAGGTCTTAGGAACGTGGGAAATATGGAATATAACATTGAAATCATTAAAATTAGGCTTGTGATACGAATTTAAAATATTTAAATATGTAAGATTTTTATGCATTCGAGCACCTAATCAGCATATCTACAACCGTGTGGATAGGCCTGTACAATTATGGCTATTCTGTATGTTTATTACAGATAAATCGCTCCATTTTCAATTGCATTCAATCTTTAAAAACATTTTTGTTCGTAGAATTTCATTCGCACAGCGCATGGGTTAGATAATTTCACGGTTCATTTCGGTGTTTTAATCGTATTTTAGTTCGTTCTTTTTCATTCATACGATTACTATATGCTTGGGTCAGACAATTTCATGGTCCAATTTCAACATTTGAGCTGCATGTAGCAGAAACGAGTTTCATTCTAACGATTACATTTGAGGCCGACACCGATCCCTAGCCGCCACATGTGTAGAAGAAAGTCACTTATAATCCAGCTACCAAGGCCTAAAATAAAGATTTGGTTTCCCCACCTCAAACTTCTCTTTTGCTCTGCTACTGAAGGCATTTGCCAGAGCTCGCGCGAATTTTATTATGATTGGCATTCCCTGGCTACGTGTCCCGCATGTTTTCTGCGCCCGTTGGTGGGAGTATTGGCGGCATGTGAGTGATGGTCGCTGAAGAGTTTCACCCGACTCCCTACTGAGGCTCAGCTCAGGAAATGTTAGACGCTCAAGTATTTTGTAGGCTTGTATCAGTGGCACTCAAAGCTTGCGAGAAAAGAGGAATAATCCTTTTGAGATGATGCGCGATTCATCAGCAAGAGCAGTGAATTTATGATGTTGATTTTCTGCTCATCAGAGGCTTTGATGAACACATTAAGAAAGACATTGGATTACTACCTAACTCTAAGCGTTATAGCAAGACCGTAATCTCAACTAGTTGACATCATAGCGATCGTTTTAAACATTGTAAGCTATTCTGCGTTACTTCTTCATATCATTGAATGAATCTTTCAATTTATTTAAAATTAAACTTAAAGTATGCGTTTTGAGAACTGTGGCGTCGGCTCAGTGAGAGTGTCCCAAGAGGGGCAGTTTAAACTGTACTTAAAGTAACGTGTCACCCCCCCCCTCCCCCCCATCGTAATTTAATCAGTCTTTGTTAGGGTTCTTCCTCATCCGAGAACTCGTAATTCTTAATTTGCGAATATTTTTATAATATTTTATTAAATGTAATTCGTAGTTATGTTGAAGTTTACTTAGAACATGTACGTAAATACATCTCACTCTGAAAATAGGGCTATACTTCTTACGTAACGAACCAGCGCAGCTAATTTTTGCCCACTGAATAATATTTTTCTGCGAACCCAGACCAGTGAATTCTTGCATTATACAGTTCAATTGCTGAACATGAATGCACGATTTCGATAAAACACCTGTTATGAATTGAATATAAGAAAAATATGACTCTGATAGGAAATGTACCTCTTGAACTCATAATCGAACATCAGCTTCACGAGATTTTAACTCAACCTCGGTTCATAACCTCACTTTTATGAACCCAAGAGCCTTGGCAGGCTTTCATCAATTTCACAAAACTTTCGGGTGCAGATCTAAAACACCGTCAATTTTCTCTCTCCTCAATGCCGGAAATAATCCGTCCGATGAAATCACTCCGTCTTGCAGCTGTCGTTTCTTTGTTATCGATGATCAGCGGCGGTCTCGACTGCCGCCCTCACACCAACGCTAACTCCTCGATCTGATCTTATTTCAATTGGACATAATGGTCCATGGATTAAATTACATTAGAAAATTAACTGGAATTTTACCTACGATTGTTTTTGATTCGAACGAATCACGTCAAATCTTGTTTTGATTCACAACCGGGGAAAAATTCATAGGATCGTGCAATGAAATGTTATGTTTGACTCAAGAGATTAAATAGGAGCTCGGTGGGAGACGTTATGCTGTTATTTTTATAGCTTAATAATAAGATATTTGTAGTCTGCAGTGAGTGTCTCGAATGAAATTTAAACTGTTAATTTAGATTCTAAGCAACCTATTTTTATTAGATGTTACTGATTATTTATTTTGTGAACTTTGACTTATTTGAATTTCTTCAAATGTCGCGTTCGGATTGTTTTGGTGAAATGATTTCATATGAAGGCTCAGCAACCAAGCCAATTTTGTACGGACAGTCCGGTACAGCAGCAAATCTGCGCCTTACTGTACATAATTTTAGATTGCATTCAACAATATACATCATGTAAGCCTTATCTAGCTCGTGCTGCTCCTCGACATGCATGTAGGGAACTTGATGACTCTCGGTGTGCCGCTCCTAGACATGCATGTAGGGAACTTGATGACTCTCGGTGTGCTGCTCCTAGACTTGCATGTGGAGAAGCTTGTTGACTGTTCAGGACGGTGGCAGCCTTTGCATACCCATTCTCTGTTCCAGTTGAGCTATTTTGTTATTTCTGAATCTGTAACTAATTTTCAATTTTTTACATTTCAGTTGTTAACTACTTTTAATTTGCCTCTGCTTTTTCACTTCACCTTCTGAAGGGCTTCTTTTACTAGAATATATTATACATACTTTCACGAGTTCTTCCTTTTCGTTGATATATATAACTTTGCTTCCCAGTTTCTTTACTAGCCCCGATGCAAAGTTAACCCTTTCTTTGGTAGGTTTCCTGATGAAAATATGTAATTTTCAGATGATTTCATTATGTACGTCAGATGCGTAGGTACACTTATATGTTGTCCGTTTACTTCGAGAGAGCTCACAGAAAAACAGATAAATACGTTCCAAGTTTCTTTTGGTAAATTTAAATATTACAAATTACTCGTCTAAAGTTGAAAAATACGAGTTGGGTAAAAATGAGTTAACTCGTCCTAGCTGGGAAAAAAGTTAGTATCTGAATATTGGTATCGAATTCTATTATCAAACGATCATCTTATTTTGTGCTGTATTATATTTTCCAGCCTGAATTACATCTTTTTTCACTATATTCATCGTAATCCTCTAACAAAATTTAACTTTGGATCATAAATTCCTCTGAGCTTCAAACATATTTTTGCTGCTCCGCAACTTCCGTACATTCTGCTGCATATCATTTTTACAAAGCCTGTCAATTTGTCGTATCGACATTCGGGGCATTGTGGGCCCGTTCTCGGCCATGTATTGCCCAGCCCCGGACATGAGATGCGGCACAACATTTCTTCAGAGAAAGCCATTCTCGGCCCCGCCTGTGCTGGACAAGGTCTCCTTTGGTCGGTTTGGTCACAGATGTGCGTCTGCGATACGGAGGATTGATAAATATTCTATTTGCAGCTTGCGGTTGTACCTTTCCTCCTGAAATGTTCCTTCCATTCAGTAACGCTGTGAACTTCTCAAGTAATCTAGAGAAAGGCTGTTGGACGAACATCGACTGCTACTTCAGTGCAATGATGCCAACATTTAAGAAAAAATATTTTTGATGACTGCCAGTTGTTGAGTTAAAAAAAATAGCTCTTAACCCTACTCGGTGCATTCTGAAATTAGTTCAAATTTTCCCGGGTTGTAAATTTGTAAAAAGTTACGAAAAATCATACCTGATTAGATTGTATATTTGAACTTAAGTTAGAGCGTTTTGAGAATAAAAATAGGTGAAAATTGAAAGAATTGTAACTACAATCTTAAATACCATGAAGAATAATTTGTTACGAAAAAATTTCGTATAACTTTTCATACAAAGAGGAAAAATTAGGATTATTTTACCAAATTCAATACCAGTTGATGCCTTCTCCCTGAATTGTCGATGCGTGTTCCAAATTGAGCCAAGATTTTGCATGATTTTATCTTTAATGACCAAGTTATTGATGTGAGGCTACATTTACCTTTTTACTGGAAACTAACAGCGTCTTTATGAAACTTCGCCATTAGGTATTTTTAATAAATAAAGGGTTAATTAACCTTTTTTAGAGGACATATGTCCTTTTGGTGTTTAAGAGGTTAATACATACCCCGTAATGAACGTTTTACGCAACGGCTGTGTTTGACCAGCGAGGGGGCAGGGGGGCAACAGCGCAGGATGCGAGCGATGTTGTGAAGACATTTGGTGTTTTGTGGGCTGTGATATAAGGAGCATCGTTTGTCTGCGCCTGAGCTATAGGACACGCTCGTTTGCTCGGCTCTCAGGCCGCTGGACAAGCTGAAGAATGGAAGCTTAAGGCTGTAAAAAATCGCTTGTCTTCTTCGGCAGCTCGTGACAAAAGCGGCGTCTCTGAGCCTCAAGAGGCGCCTAGGATTTCTCTGAGCCTCATGAGGTGCCAAGGGCTTCTATGAGCCTCATGAGGCGCCTAGGATTTCTCTGAGCCTCATGAGGTGCCTAGGATTTCTCTGAGCCTCATGAGGCGCCTAAGGCGTCTCCACTTCCCAGAAATGTAATCCCAGTAAGCGCCGAGCTGTAGGCTGTGTTTCCTCCAGGCCTCATTGGCTTACTACGCCCACACCTGCCGAGTTGAAGGACAGCAAATGTACAGATACGTTAACTCGCGTCGACCTTCGAGTTACGTTTTGCTAAATATGTATGAGCAACTTCGATACTTTGATGAGTTTATCGTTCCAACATCATTCTCTTAGCTTAAAATTTGTACAATCATTGTAACACGTGTGTCATTCATTCCACACAGTCACCTTCAACCCCAAGCTGAAGAATCAAGCATTTTTGTCCTTCGTATTGAGTTCATTTTATCGTTTGTCTGCGTTTTATCTTTTCACTCGATAAATTCCACACCGATGCTGTTTTTGTTGAACTTTATGTGTTTTTGGTTAAGAAAAATCCAAATCTTCAAACTTTAAAATTCTTCTTCAATGACTAGACGTTCGATCTCTTGCTGCTACACACACTTGTTGTAAGCTAACTCGAACTAGGTCAAAACGTTCGAAGAGGCTCTTTCTTTTCGTGCAGCGGGGCTAGTAAGGCGCGAATTATCGCCTATCTGAACTTGGGGAGAAAGTTACTGGAGTTGTTAACTTTGTTCATTCACTTTAGTTACTTGTGTAAAATAACATTCACATTACTCACTCGAGCGAGTAACACAATTCAGACCAGAGATATGATTGCATTTACGCACGGTCGAATCCATCCGCTGTTACATGTGAAGCTCGACGAGGTAGCGATGTAGCCGCGGTCGTGATAAAAAATGCTGGAAAAAACATAATATTTCGGAGTTTTTTTTCTCGATGATTGAATCTGAATCTCTTTGCTCAGCGACTACAAAAGCACACCCCCCACGACCACCCCGACTACCCTCTGCTGATGGATGCCCTCAGCAAAGCCCAGGAGGTCACCGTCAAGATCAACGATCATGAGAAGCGCGCCCTGCAGCAGGAGCACCAGCAGGACATCCTTAGAGAGCTGGAAGCCGTCATAGAGGGGCTCGAGGGCCTCGTGCAACCTGACAGGTCATTTTTCCCCTAGTATCGAATGCCATGTTATTGCTGTTGGAATGCCATATTATTGCTGTTGGAATGCCATATTATTGCTGTTGAAATGCCATATTATTGCTGTTGGATACCTGCGCACACAATTGTTGTACAGTTTTTGTATCATCACTTATCGTCAACTCAAAAGAATGATGTGTTTTTCCAGTGTGTTCCAATTCTCTTGAAAGTAAGTTTTACCAGGAGTCTTGAGAATCTTACTCCCTTCAGAAATTGAATAGCCTGGTATCGTAAACACAAACTACACCTGAGTTCAATTTGATGATGAAAAGTATGTTTATGGTAGAAATAGAATGAATAGGTTGATATCAAATTAAATCAAATGCCTGGACTATTTCCTCTCACATGAAGAGGGTGGTCGAAGACTCACAGTGCCGTTGAGAAAGGTAAATAGCAAAAAACAAATGAAATAAGCTCATATAGCACAGTAAATTTGCCTTGCTTTAATTTGAGAAAGGTTTCCTAATCGACCTGATAATTCTGAACGCGTCAGCGATCAACAGCATATGAATGTTTTATATTTTACACTCTTAAATTTTACGACATGATTCCAACTGAGCAACAGGGAATGTGGCAAACACCCGTACATCGAGCGACGATATTTTTCAATTAGCTAGCACTTACGAATACTACGATTTTAATTGTAAACATAAGAGCTGAAAATGCTTGTTTAACACCAGTTAAAAACACATGTATACGCCACATTTGTAAACAGTTGTCAACACCACAGTCGTAAACACTTGTCAACACTACAGTTGCAAACATCTGCCAGTCCGGCAGTTGCATACACTTGTCAACACTACAATTGCGAACGCTACAAGTACCGCAGTCAAAGTAGAAACACCGCAATTCACAAGTGCTGACCCTCGTATGAGACGACCCTCGCCTCGCCCCTCAGAACATTCCTGCAAGTGGACCTGGCCACGATGCACTCAGCCCTCGGCAGCCGCAAGGACCGCTGCCTCTTCCTCTTCTCAGACATCCTCGTCATCGCCTCAGTAAAGAGACGGACAGGAGCTCTAAAAAAAATGTCAAAGTAAGCTGCGTCGATTTCCAATGCTTATGCGAGTTTTTCTTTCAGCTTCGTGACCGACTAGTGCAGGGCTTGCGTATTACCTGACTTGTTTCTCTCTTGAATTTGAACTTAGCCTGCTTCACATTGTTCGCTTAAAACTTAGCGAACGTAACTCCAAGGCGATCAAAGTTGATGTTGAGAGAAACTTGGTTTAATTAGTTATATGAGTCTTGATATTAAACTTGGTTTAATTAGTGATATGAGTCTTGATAGTCTGAGTTAAATTTGTATTTATGTATACTCGTGCTCTGTACTTATGTTTTTAAACTGTTCCAGTCACCCACGCACGACGGGTGGCCACTTGTGAAACTATCATTTGAGAACAAATTTTTGCTTTCACCTGCATGGATTCAGGCGACTCGAGCATTCTACCTCTGTATGAAATTGCTATGGACAACTTTGGGCTTTGAACCATTTTGTGGCTGAAGGAGAACATCATTCATTTTCTAGAAACTTTCTAGCCTCATTTACATACTAACTTTTACTGGTCTGGACTGGGCTAGAGGCCGCATTTCAGTGGGCTGGTCCCCTCATGCTTGAGCAAATTTTATTAATAAATTATACTCGCACGTTAAAGTAACAAATCTAATAAATATAAAAAAGTTACATGTTTAAGTCAATTTTTCATATTTATTTTTCAGTATAGTTCTTGAGCTTGATTTTTCTAACGAAAATGTGGCGAAAGTTCCAGAAATTAAAATCATACGCTACAATGCGTTCACAGTGACTTTGAGGTAATAAATCTCTCCATAATCAATCCCATTCTCTTCGTGTTTTATTTAACGAAAACGTTCCACTTTATTGAGCTGAAGATACTGACTGATACTCCCTCCGGTCGGAAATATTTGCTACTCAAGGAGAAAACTCTCTCTGCGTTTTAGTATCTTATAACGAACTTCTGTTTTGAGTACAGTAGACAATCGTTTACAGTGTGTTTAACAAAAATTTTAACTTTAATAAATAATAGGATAAACGTGAATATAACTTGGTCTTTTCCCCTTTTCAGATAATATTTAAAACTTTTTAAATTACCCGCAGGATATGGCAAATAAAGATGATACTAGTATAAAGTACACATATAATTGGAAAACAAAAGTTTTGATAGATTCTGAGAGAAGAGCAGTAGTGCAGGCACTTCTCGAGAGATCTACAGCTCATAAATTTTAATTCAATCCAATCTTTACAACATCGAAGAGCACCACGTAACGTGATGAATTAATTGAAGCAGCGACAGATAACGTTGAGGAAATACAGAGATCAACATTGAACATTTTCCTTACTTTGCATCAGTCAATGGAACAGATTATTTTGGCTGACGGCGGCAACAATTACAGGCTCCTACATCTGTCGAAAGTACAACTAGAAAGAAAAGGAATTCTTCCAAATTCAATTTAGGTCTCATAAAAATTGAAGAACAATTTAACAAGTATTGAGTATATATAGTAGCACATATATTTCTTTTGTTAACACATTATCAAATTCATGTATTTAATTACAATGCAAAGTATGTTTTTCGTTAATTATCTTATTAAAAATATCGTTGATTGATATTTATACGTCATCAATTTAATGTACACTATGTTTTAAACATAGTTTTAAAATTATAGTCACAGAATAAAGTTTAAATTTTTGATACAACCAGTAGTTTTGCAAGTATCTTTTCTAAAAGGTTTATAATTGTTTTGGAGCAAATATTTCCGACCAACTTCAACATCGATATGGACTAACTATTTCCCACTGGAAGGAGAAGTTTCCTATAGTCTACTAACTAAGTCTATGCATTTAACCGAGACTTGTGTTCCTCCGCGCAGTTGCCCTGTAACTGTTTTGAGTTTGGCTTTCCTGGAAGTCAGCAAACTGAAGCTCTTCAAGTTTATTGCCCTCGATGACCTGGAGATCGCGAGATGTAAGTATGTATTGGCGTCACTTGGGGTGGCTGTTGGACGCGTGGTCTAGTCGTTAGGGCTAAAACGGGCCAAGTTTAGGATTTTGGTTGCGTATTTGCGACTTTAAACTTCAATGTGCTGAAAATTTCATATTTACTCATATTATAGTTTTAAAATTTTGAATGGCAAGTTATTGTTTTGAAAAAATACCCAATCAATGTACGATGTATTGATAAGAGGCTCGCTTTGTGTCAAAATAAACGTACTATGAACTTCTCTGTCGCTAAGTACTCGCTTATGAACGACTCACGCCGTTAAAACTTAGCTAAGTCGTGAAGTGAGACCGAGAAAGCTTACCATTTAGAACATATTTTATTTTTGCTGCAGGTTATAGATCATTTTTTGAATTATTCACTTGGTACCATATCTTCTATAGCAGTGGTTTATTGCCCATCTTCTCTGTTGCATTACTCAGTTTAGCAGACTGATCCTCAATGAAAATTTTCAACATAGCATAAAGAACGTCACAAAAAAACTTCGCTTCAACCAGAAGACCACCTGCCTGTTGCGGTTAAGCCCGTGTTTCATGAAGGTGCTACGCCCGTTAGAGCTACGGAAATTGCTAGAGAATTGGAAAAACTCGACTTATGAACATGAATTTTTCTGAAAATTCGTTTTCTCTCACGAATTGAACCAATTATTAATCGAAACGTGAAATTAGTCATAAGTAAAAACGATATTTGGGCAAATTTTTGCTTGTCCAACAAGTTTTAGATACGTGGAGAGGTGTTCGTGAGTCCAAGTTCCAGTGTACTTATTAAGCAGTCTTAAGTGTTCCATCTTCATTGCATATGAAGAAGAATCAATAATTAATCTACTCAATTTCATATCATACATAAAATTTCCACAAAAGTTTCTCAACTTATTGAAGAAAAGATAATAACAATCTTGTCGATGATCCAAAAGAAACTCCCAATGTGAATAAAATTTAAACTGATGAGGAAATATTACAGTTGAAAGAAAAGTATGTGAAAAACAAATTTTTTCTCTTGTACTGCTTTTTATCTCATGTTTTAACTGTTTTCATCTTCTTATAGTTCTCATCTTCGTGTGTGATAAGAATTTTAGAGTACAAACCTACATGACTATTCATCGTGCAATTGGTTCTTTTGCAGTAATTAAGGTCACAAACTTCAATGGCTTTTCATTGATATACGTCACAAATTTCATTACTGTTTTACCATCGAATTGCGTCACACACTTGATTAGTTTCCATTAGTGCATGCTTGAGGTCACAAGCTCGATCTGTTCCTCATTAGTCTCTCTGACGTGAACCCGCACCAGAAACCCTCGTGACCAAACTTTTCTGTGAGACTCGACTAATGAATCACACGTACGTGCTGGTGAGCCTCACTGAAAAATGTGCACTCTTTTAGCGTGGCGGCTTTGAAAAGATGATTGCTATAAATAATTTTATTAATAATTTGTGTTGCAAATGAAACATGGAGAGAAATTAGGTTGTCTGTAGTTTAATCATCCTGTAGTCAAGAACAGCTTGAGAGATGTGGGCTAGAGTTTTAGCAGTAGAACAATGAAACTTTTATCTTTGAAGCTTCATTTTTCCTCAGTAAATATGAGATGCTGAACATCAAATTCCATGCAACAAAATGAATGAAGAATAAGATCGACTTTTCGTAGTTTCATTACTAAAGGACATAAATACATTGTTTATAGGGGGCTGTCCATTCGAATTTGGCCGTTTGAGAAATTGTCGAAATGTTCCCCTTATGAAATAAATTTTTCAGAAAAGATTAAGAACATGTTTATTGCGCGTACATCATAGTGACATGCTTCATGGAGCTTCTTTCTTGGAAGCTTGGCAACCCTTAGCCTGATTTGCATTTTCATGTGATGGATATTGCGGGCCCTGAATTTCTTCTTAATTTTGGGATGTATGGTGTTGCAGAAATATGGCACATCCGTGCTTAGCCTCTCTCTGTCGTCACGCACGTCCTTTGGAGAAATAATTTCATGCACGTGTTGTTGTGTCAGCAGCTACGGCACCGTAAAATTTTGACGAAATTATAACAATAATCTAGACCTCCCATTTTCCCCTGGTCCCCAATCTGCAGTCAGCCTTCCTGTTTTTTCAACAAAAGAATTCTCTGTGCGGGAAATTCGAGTAGAAAGTTTTTATTCAAAGTTGAAATATAACATTTAGTTTGCCTTCGCGCTTGTCCTGCAAATTTTATTTAAGCATTTTAGCTATTTAAAATTTTGAGTAAAATTCCGACGATTCGCATCCATAATGAAAGGTTCAATCAATTGGGGCAAAGGTGGCGAAAGAATTCAGAATGAACACAAGAAATGCTCCTTGTCAAACTCCTGGCTCCTCTGAGTCGAAATTTTGGTGATCTGACATTTTTGAGACTATCTCTATTTTTAAACTGTCAAACTAATTTCAAACTGTCTCTATTTTAACAAGAATTAACTACCTCTATTTTAACACCAATTCATGTTGTTTCTTCAGCCATTTATACCGGAAGACAAGAGAAGGGGGGAGACTATACTCTGATTAAAGCTGCTTCAAGAAATCTTGACTGTCAATAAGGGTTTTTCATCATGTACTATCCCGAGCATATTTTTAGGTTTTTTCAAATATTTTCGAATTTTAGCATCGTAAACCGATGCTCTCCGATTACTTTCTCCTTTACCGTCACTGAGTTGTAATCACTAGATCCTCTTGGAGAGACCCGCCGCGGCTCGTCTTTTAGTTGTGATTTTGTGTTCATTCTAACAAAATCTCATGCGCTGAGCATGAGATTTGCAGGCTATGTTCATTACAGCACGTTTTTTTTTGTAAAATTTGGCTCGTTTGGCGAACTCATGTTAGTCTCGGAAACTTGAGTTCGTTTTGTTGGTAAGCTCGATCACTTATACACGTAAAATCTATTCAGTTCTTACATCCTCGTGCACATGCATCATGATCACTAAGTTTACTTTATCAAAAAGTATATTTTTTCCTCTCACGCTGGCCTGCCCTCACGCTAGCCATCTGCCAAGTCAAATTACAAGCGACACTCAACAGCCAAAAATTTGTGTCCGTCCAGCTCGAGACGAGGCTGTCAAGAAGCTGCTGAAGGAGATCGAGAACCTCGAGGAAGACCTCCAGACGGTGCAGAGGATGGTTGGCTTCAGCAGGTCGCTGCACAGCCCACGACCCTGCATCGAGGAGGCGCTGCACGAGGCAGAGACCGCCGTCAGGAAGCAGCTCTCGGAGAGGCAAGGGCCGGACTCCCTCCTCAACGAAGTGGAGCTCACCATTACCACACAGTGAGTGGGCTGCCATCACCACACAGTGAGTGGGCTGTCATCACCACACAGTGAGTGGGCTGTCATCACCACACAGTGAGTGGGCTGTCATCACCACACAGTGAGTGGGCTGTCATCACCACACAGTGAGTGGGCTGTCATCACCACACAGTGAGGGAGTTGTCACCACGGCTATCTAATTTGTAATATGATCCGTATTAATATCACAGGAATGAAGCTAGTCGCCTGAATTCTCACTTGATTTTTTTTTAATGTTTGCATTTTTTACTAGCGATAAATTTTAGAGCAAAACATAAAGTGACCGATGTTGAATAATCAAACTTTTGCACGTTTAACTTCATCAATTGAGGAACATGATCGTATGAACTGAATAGCCTTATTATATTCATCAGTAGCTTTTTTGAATTACCAGATTAAGCTTCGTTTCCGATGCGAATACTGAATTTTTACGCGATATTCATATATAGGAATTCTAAAATGCCTTCGCTCAACTTAGTTATAATGCTTACTTTATTTCAAGCCAGGTGATGGTGACCAGCTTCAAGTATAGATATAAAATGAGCAAACTTTTTTCCAGCCTTTGTAAGTAAATTTAAAAGAGTAATGTTATCCCTAAAATTTATTTCACGCTCGTTCCATTATCCTGCAATCTTTCCCTATTACCTGCTTCTCAACGGCGTAACACATAGAAAAAATGTTACTATTTCCAGTCCATATGCAGGTAACATTATATTTTAGCTCTTAGCTCAAGACTGTCTTGTCGGAATACTCACGAGTCATTTTGGAAATTATCGTTTATATTTTTTGTGTCTTCTACTTCTAACGCACTCTAGTTCATGATATTGTTTTTACTCGTACGCCCACAAATGTTATTCTTTCTTAAAACATACGGGCATTTTCTTACGTTGTGCTCCGCAATTTTCCCGACGAAAATACCTTTACTAAAATAATTTTCTTCCCAGACCTAATTTTTGCGACGTGGAAAAAATCTTCAGCGAGTTTTCACTCTATATTTCTGATGTTTTGGTGTAGCCTGATCATATTTTCGCTTTCAAAGCGAAGCCATAATAAGGAGGCAGGCTTACCGAACACGTGCAATGTTTTGACGATCTTCTCGCTTGTTTTGAGGCTTGCGCGGAGCAGCCTCGTGATCGCTGGCTTACCGCCTCCGGTGCGGTGGCGGGAGCGGTATCCGCGTAGGTGTAAATAGCGGGCCTGCAGGCTGTGTGATCAGTCTCAATAGCGAGCCTGCAGGCTGTGTGATCAGTCTCAATAGCGGGCCTGCAGGCTGTGTGATCAGTCGCAAATTGCTTTTTTTTATGAATCTTTACGCTACGGGATTGAGATAATTCATGGGTGCAGTAGGTGCATTTTTATGCGTGATTTTTTCAAGGCAGGGCACTATTTTTGTTTGTCTGTGTATCTTTTAACAATCACATTACTATCTAAGCTATCACAAATTTCATTCTCAGTTTGGGCTGACTTTTATACTGATTTTTTTAGCCTTATAGCATTCACAGAACACTACAACGCTTTTTTCTAACGTAGTAAGATCGATACTCTAGGCTGGAGCTGATGGAGTACACGTTGTTATCGCGTTCAGATTTTTTTCGTACTATTGCATAAGTTGCGCTGTTGCATTAGTTGCGCTGTTGTATTAGTTGCGCTGCTGCATTAGTTGCGCTGTTGCATTAGTTGCGCTGCTGCATTAGTTGCGCTGCTGCATTAGTTGCGATATTTACTTTCGCGGGCGGAAATATGTTGGAAGGAAATTATACATCCACGGATCGCCAATGAATAACGCATATTATTTCTCGTAGCTGTGGAATTAGTTTTGTCGACGCAATACGTTTATTCAACGCTGCTTGAATTAGCTCCTACAGAATTAACTTGTGACTGAAGAAGATCTTCTGATGCAGTAATTTTTCACTCAACGCACATAAATTTCTACTCAATGAGCCTAATTCGCTGTCTGCCTCTGGCGACTGCGACTCTTTCATCCGCAAAACAAAGCGTTGAACTTGGTAGAGTTTGATTCTAGGAATTCTTTCCAATATAAGCTACATCGAAAGATATTATAGCCAGTCATCAGTTCGTACACTGGGCTAAGGTATTCCGTGGCTCATTACGTCGTGAAAAATCATATAGGTAGGGAAAAATTTTACAATGATCAGTTTTTTCTTAACTTTGCTTTTGACGTGAGTCGGTACGCATTCGATCCTTAACTATTATTTACTGCCACGTGCATCATATCTGATAGTGTTCCCTAAATCAAAATAGTCCTTCCCTCAGAATTGCCTCAGCCACGTTTTTGTTTATCATTGAAAAAATTACTTCAATTAAAGGCTAAGTCAAGAATTCTACTTCACAAAATAGACATACAAAACAAAATTTTACGTGAATTTAGCTGATGATTATAGCCATTAAAAATAGCTAAAAAAAATTCTCATTCGAATAGCAATTTGTTTGATTTTGCTTCTACAAATCAAACTGGAGTACGTAAAAGTTCGTGGTCGAATTGTCATCTTTAACTGTAGCGCCC
This sequence comes from Orchestia grillus, assembly GCA_014899125.1. NCBI lineage: Eukaryota > Metazoa > Arthropoda > Malacostraca > Amphipoda > Talitridae > Orchestia > Orchestia grillus. The sequence goes on along the minus strand of VOMN01050773.1, from coordinate 2,365 downwards.
GCAGATTTCTGGCAGCGGGTGCTGTGTGTATACGCACTGACACCTGTGGCATGACGCCTTCACTCCTCACCAGCTGTAGCATGACACCTTCACTCCCCACCAGCTGTAGCATGACGCCTTCACTCCTCACCAGCTGTAGCATGACACCTTCACTCCTCACCAGCTGTAGCATGACACCTTCACTCCTCACCAGCCTGAGGCATGACCACACCCAGTCGTGTGCCGGCTGAACCGTTCTCAGCGCTATGTCACGCTGTACTAATTCACGCCTAGTATTGTTTTACTGTCCCTCACGTCAGTTCTAGACCTTACCCTCGACTGGAATAATTTTTATAAACGGTGGCATATCCACAGCGCTCGTCCGGCACGCATAATTATTAAGTAGATATTCCAAATAAAAAGACCATTTTCTTATGCAGTCGCAATCAAACAAGTGTCCTGGTTTACCAGTTTTGTGCTTGTTTCGTTTTAGAATGTAAAAACACTCCAGCGCATTCGTCTGAAAAAAATATTGCTCTATGCGAAAGAATGCGGTCATAATCTTCGAGATTATGTTTTAAAGTGGCAGTGCCTCGCGACCGACGTGCTTTTCATTAGCTATCATTTGTACACGATATGTTTTCAAAGCACGTGTTCGTTCAGGAGGCACTTTGCCGCTCAGCCAAGCCATCAGCGTAAAGATTTAAAGTGAATTACATTAGCTGCAGGATTTATTTTCGCATATGAAAAAAGTTATATTGATTGTAAAAATGCCTCTAGTTCTTGGTGTTGAAATTTTAAGAACTTTCCATGGGTTTCAATGCTTAATATTTAACTGACAATTCAAATATGGTAAATACTGTACGTATTTAGGGACCTTAAGGCCTTTAATAGTCTTTGTTGCATCTTTCCCGAAGAAATATGATGAAGGTTAGTTTAGGGCGGAGCACTGTGTTCTCTCAGTCCGACGTATTGGGCAAGAACTTGGAATCGTTCTTTTAACGACAAAAGTCTTTCAGTAAACGAGAGTTACCAGACTTCTCAGACTTCCCGCTATCCCTGAAAAGTGTTAATAAAGTCTAATGGTAGGCAATTTTAGGTAGTCTATACTCGTTTGAAATCTGGTTCTTCCAATTATTTAGGTTGATAAAAATATTTTCAATTTGTTCCAATGTTGTACGTTAAAGAGGGGAAAAATGAAGAGAAAAAGAGAAAAATTACTGTACTTACATATTTCCACAAACAATTTTCAATGTTCATTCTTGAAACTCTGTTTTCATAAATCATCGGAGCAAACGTGCCATTCAGCACTCTAGCTATTCTCGTATAATTATTAACTGCGTGCAAAAATTAGCCCGTCAATTGAAAATGAACCAAAACTGTTAGTGACTTTAAACTACAACTGAGTCATTGCAAGAATCACATAAAATGTAGTTACGATGGTAAAACTCCTGATATGATATAACAATGATGTAATTCACTGAGCAAAGAGGGCAAGAAAAATATGAAATAATAGTCCTATTCTGGGATCCCCTGAAATACTACGTCTCCCTTCGATGCTGGACGTGGGGTGACAGTATGCCGTACGTCTTTTGTACTGAATTTCCCCTTATATGTTAATTAAGTCTCGACCCGCTGCTGGGCAGGGAGGGCGTCGAGAACATCACATTCCTGTTCCACAATCCTGAGAAGCGCGCCAGCTGGGAGGAGGCATTCCTCGGAGCTAAACAAAAACTAGGTATCCTCTCCATTAATTGGTGTATTATTTATAAGTATTTTGATTAATATATTATTCTGTTTTACTTTTTTGCACCAACAGTTCGTTGCCAGGGTTCTTGTTCTATTTGTAAATACATGGCAAATTTTGACTCTGTTTGTTATTTTGCGAAGACAAATGATTTTCATTTCATCTAGATTAGAGAATAATTATAGTTTTGAGATATTTTCTGCTTCTGCTTTGCTGTAATTTTAAAAATACTACAAGAGATTATCATTTTCCACAATTATTATAATAATTTCCTCATAGTGTAAGCCTGCAAAAATGAAACAAAAGCCATACTGATTCTTTTAGCTCACCAGTAATGAGAATGCGAATTGAGATCGTGTTCACTTCACAGCAATGTCAGCCGACCGACGGCCTCCGCCCGAGTTCGTGAACGCGCTGCCCATTCGCAAGACGAGGGCAGGCCTCCAGTTCACCTGTGCTGCCTCCACGGCCGGCCTCAGTGTACAGGGCCTCAAGGATGTGTGGGTGTGCAACAGGTGAGGATGAGAGGGTGTGCAACAGGTGAGGATGTGTGACAGGTAAGGATGTGTGGGTGTGTAACAGGTGAGGATGTGTGGGTGTGCAACAGGTGAGGATGTGTGGGTGTGCAACAGGTGAGGA
>VOMN01050770.1:0-13278 GCA_014899125.1 Orchestia grillus | reverse complement strand
TTTCTCAAGCCCAGGGGGTTTTCTCAAGCCCAGGGGGTTTTCCCAAGCCTAAGGGGTTTTCTCAAGCTCAGGGGGTTCTCCCAAGTCCAGGGGGCCGATAACCATTACGTTATCGCAACGTGAAGAGCTCGTAATTGACCTGCCCAGGCATTGTCCTCAATTCATGTATTTTTAACTGTAGGTTTTGCAAGGACTTGAGTTTTTCGACTACCGCCCTCAAGTTTTGCATCTCGGCCTTATCGCTGAGAAAGAACACCCTCTGATTTGAAATGACTGAAAAAGTATGAAAAAGTACACGTTAAATTACTTCGTGGTGTTGACGCGTAAGAATCCATATTCGAATTTGTCATGCTTGGCGCAATGGTATCGTGAGAGACGGAAAATATGAGATACTGGAACAGAAAGTTATAAAAAAAAACAGTTTATTTCGAAATCAGTCTCACACAGAACATGATTAAATCAGGTTTTCAATCAGTAAAACTATAGACTTAAAATTAAAATGTAGAAGTCACTTTGAAAGTTTTAATTGTGATCAGTAAGACTACAATCTTGAAATTACTTCTGCGAATCCCGTTGAAAGTTCTGATTGTAATTCTGAATTCTGTGTTACGCATGAAAATTTAAATATCAACCCAAAAAATCGATCGAATTTTGCGCATACCTTTAAAAATAGAAATTACAACACAATGATAGCCTATTGCAGCCTTGAATCTCTTATACATAAGACAGACCATAAAGTGATACGCATTGACTTCTAAGTTATTAAAAGTCACCGCGCAGCTCAGGGAACACTCGGTAAGAATTCGAATGTCATTTTGAGGCGAGCCTCTAAAAATTAATTTGAATTTGAATGTCTCGGCAAGGAATCAAAGTCGCAATTCTTCCATTTAAGTCTTGGCGGAAAAAGATTCTGAGCATCAACCCTCAATCTTTGGCGAGCAATTTCTTCATTTTGTTCTACAGCCGTAGAGCATCCCTGAACTCAGGACAATAATTCTGGACCCAGACTCTTGTGCTTCTTTTTTGATGACTGACTCCAGATGTGCAGAAGAGGTTGCAAATCCAAGACCAGGCATCCAGACAATGTGATGTCAAATTGTAAGGAGGCGAAAAGGGTTCTGAATCTGACTTTTTTAGCATATTAGAATTCTAGAGTTTGATTCAAGATATACAGAAAAATATTCATTTGACGAAAGTGGCCTAGGAATTCTCTAGAATCTGACTCCATCTAGACAAAAATGGTTATTAATCCTGTTTTCGGAACACGAAAACGACGCATTGGGGGCAAAAAAGCTCCTTGTTCAGGTCCTGGAGCTGAGGAAACGTCGAGACGACGGCCCCAGTGACGGGGCCTGGACACCGAGAGCTGAATAAGCACGCCTTCGCTCCAAGTTATTTCTTATTTTTTAGCGTCTGCGACGATGGAAGGTGACACAAAACCCAAGGCCCCAAAATGTTCGAAATCTTTTCCGCGCATTTCTTGTTTCACACCAACAAAGAATTCTTTACACCCCTGAACGTGGATTGTGATGCAATAAGTTCATTTTCTAGATTTTTTGAAAATCGATGTTGGTTGCAGAAGCTTTTTCTGTTCCCTAAGCCTGCCGGTGAATGGTTCCTGAAATAAGTTTACCTAAAACTTATTAACCTTTGACACATATTCAGTCTCGCGATAAGTTTTGAAAGCACGGTGGATTCGTGTATGCTTGGCGAAATCGAAAATTGTTCTGTTAGGAGGGGGAAATCCTGCGTTACAGAACAGGACGAGTGCTTACCTTCCGCATTGAAGTTGAAAGCAGTCCTATTCCAAACTATAGTTTACTACAAAATCAAATTTTCAAAATCATTGAGCACTCTTTGGCATATCACTCGGAATAAATTGGTGGTAACTGAAATCTTTACATTCAGGCAATGTTACTGGAAATTGCCATAAAGAATAAACGACAGTCCAGGATCAAGTCTGTGTGAGAAGGGAATACCATTTTGCAATTTTGCTTGTCATGGAGCAGGACATCTGTGAAGTGTAGCGCACGTCCCAATACTCCAGTCTTTTTATCAGAAAATATACTCTAGTTACGCTGAATTTGTGCATCACAGTACACAAATACTTACAAAAGGCTTTTAAAAATAATCTATATCTGGCCTACAACATGAGCGATCACAGGTAAGTACAATAAAGCCTTGCATCAGAAAAAAGATATAGAACATTAGCCGCAGACTCCTTTCCAGGAACAACGAACTTGTTTAAGAACAAGAGACAAAAGGACGTGAGTCACAAACATGCATGGAAATGCGATCATTATTGCGTCAAGCAGCCCGTGCACATTGCGTACGCGGCGCTGGAGAACACTGAAGTCCTCTTATATTCCTGCACAAAACCGTCAGAGGGCGAGACTGTGGAGGACTGAAGAGGGGGGAGGCTGTGTTAGAGGGCGAGACTGTGGCGGACTGAGGAGNCGGACTGAGGAGGGGGGTGGCTGTGTTAGAGGGCGAGACTGTGGCGGACTGAGGAGGTGGGAGGCTGTGTTAGAGGGCGAGACTGTGGCGGACTGAGGAGGTACATTCAGCTCATGAAAGTCAGAAGTAGAGTGGAAAGTGTTGGGAAAGTAACTTGTCGAATTGAAATGATATAGTTTATTCAGTGGGTGAGCCTTGGTAGTAGATAAGTGCGAGTTCAGTTCTGTAATGGATGGAACTGAAATGAGTTAACGTGAATTTGTGGAGAGTAAGAAAGATGCTATGTAGTGTGCACGATGCCATACTGAATGGCTGAAATTGTTCTCATTAAAATAAGATCGTATTTTCATGGCTTCATCACCTTAGTGATATACGGGGTTCTGAAAGAACCTCCCGAACGTATTACTCCAGCTACCCTACGTCTAAAACAACTTTGCAAGCACCTCTGTCAAATATCATGGAATATATGTGCTTGGCTCGTTAGCTATGTGGTGAGTGAGATGCGAGGGTTGAGTGAGACCAAACACGTGCATGTGCGGTGACGTCACTACCCCAACGCTGCTCTGCTGCTTATGGAGTGGCATCGGCCACCAATGTCATTGAGGAGCTGGGAAATTCGGGGTGCCGCAAAACAGTGTTACCGTAGTTTGAGTGTTCATGTACCGTCTGTTAAATACCGCATAATTTTTTGTAAATGTTCTCAACGAAGGAAATCAATGTGTTTATTTATTCCTCACTTCTACAATGTCTAACGCAGAATTGAATTGTAAGGTATTTGGAGAGTATATTGTGTAACACTTGTAGTCATAAATTGTTTCAAATTGTTTCAAATTACTCTAAGATCAATCATGGTGTAAAAGTGTATTTTACATTCGTATTTTTAATCCTTAGTGGTTAAAATAGGGCGAACGTAGTAATTGTTCAACCCCTTTGCGCTGTCTCGACGAAGTCCTTGTTCCGAATTCAAATTAAAAATTACTCATGGCGAGTCCCCGCAGCAATTTGTGTTAGAAGAGTACTCATACATAGAACTCATGCGATTCTTGACATAATGCATTCGTAAACAGCACTTACGACGGGCGTTAATTTAAAAAACGTAATAATAGGAACTTGTAAAAATTACTTTAAAATCGAACTACTTGAAAAAAGTATTCGTAAAAAGTACTCACGTAAAAGTACTCTAAAAAATATGGTCTTGAAGATCGGTAGCAAAATGGAAAATAAGTGTCAACACAAATCNCCATTTCTCAGGGCACAGATTTCAGGCCCAGCGATTATGCATTCATTTACCAAAGCGGTCGTAGTTTCTCGTTCATTTTTGAGGTTGAAACCAGGATGTCCCTCTCTTGAAGTTGGCAGTTTTCTGACGTTTCTTGAACATTCAATGCGAAAACCTAACGTGATCAGGATCTTCATACGCACGTCATACAAGATGTAGTGAAGGCTGTATCACTCATCGATACAAAGTTTTTGCCTTACTGCCTCCTTTGTCATACCGAGACCCCTGAAAAACATCCTCTGAGTTTGTGTTCAAAAGTAAAATAAAGTGATTTTTGTGTTTCTTACCACAGATTTCCTTTCATAAGACAGTACGTAACCGTAAGTTGTGCTCGTAAGATAGAAAACAATTCTTCTCCACGATTTTAACCAAAAGCATTCTCTAAATGGTGCGTATATATTTTAAGAAATAGAACTCGTCCAAAAACTCAAACTGGGAAAAACTTTTTTGTCTTACGATCGTGTGCTCTGAAAAGGAAATCGAAATAAACAGCCACGTCAAAGAATGTGCCTTCCGACTCTAAAGTTCAATACTGCAACGAGCTCTACTGCAAACCTCCATCGCTGCCAGAACTGCACATCAGCTACAAGCATTGTTTAAAGACGAACCCGAACACTTCTGCAGTCAGAAGTGTGTTTCGTGTCCACGAAAGGTGAGCAAACACCAATCGATCTACGGCTCGACGTTGCTGTGTTACGGCACTAACACTGTTCGTAATTTTTAAGGGGACGAATAAATACGGCGAGTTTATACGGGACTGCAGGGCTGCTGCACTGAAAAAATCCAATGCTAATAGATTGAGTGACCCTGCAACCGTAGGGAAGCGGAGGACAAGGTGCTGCAGCACGGGTTCGAAGTCTTTGTTTAATGTACGTAAGTATAGTGTGTTGCAAATGTTCGTATGGGGCTGCAATGAAATTTGAGTGTGGAGAAAGACACTTGAAACACATGGAATCAAAGGGTCATCATTTGACACGTTTTTTGGAGCTCTAATTTCATTTTCATGGAACTTGAGTCAAATTGCCTGAGCGTAATTATACGCGCATCAACCTTGAAACACTTGGAAAGCTCTCTTTTAAAGTTCAGTACACGAATAGCAAGTCGGCAATGAAGTTCGAAAGAAATGAGAGACCATAAAGGCATTTTGAGTCGATGGAAGTGAAAATCACAATTTGTGAGGTCACCATGACTAACGAGATAAATCGTGGTGTCCCAGAGCACTCAGCTGGAAATAGAAAAGCATTCTTGCCGCAAAAAATGGGCGTTTTCGAAGGAATGCTCGACCAAGGCCAGACCTTGCCTGTAGTGCAAAGACTGCGTTCCAGAGCGTAAGTATGCGTGAGATCACGTGGGGCTGCGACTCCCACCTCAAGCTTTAAGTCCCTCATGAAGGAGCTGCGGTCTCTCACTCACATGAATTACTTCAATCAGCGCATTGCACTTTTACGCAGATTGCAATGGGAAAAACTAATCACTTCGCCGCACTGCATTTTTCCCGTGAACTTCAATGAAAAAACTCATCAGAGCGCTTTACTCTTCTAAAATTTGGATAGGGAAAAAAGCTTCTCATATAATCGTACTATGCTTTTCTTGGAAGTTTAATGCAGAGTTTATTTGACTGATCAATATCAGGGCACATTGGCAGCTTTTTGAGTATCACTAACACAGTGTAAATCCGTGTTCCTGACAGAAGAACATACAAGGTGTTCTCGAATTATTCGTTGTCTGGTCTTACCTCATGAAGGCCTTCCTGCGACTGCAAAATAGCAAATTTATCCTATGTCCGTTGAGTTCAGCAGCCACTGCACCGTGTGCACGGAGTTTGAGGAGCAGCCGCCCATAGGAAGGCGTTTTGTAAGAAGTATGACTTTAATAAACGCAACACATCACGCGAGGTCGGTGAGAATAAGCCATTTGTGAGGGCGTGTCTCGACGCCAGCTGAGAGCGCGCGACCGCAGCGATGACCTGTTCCAGGAGTCACACGGGTGCTATAGGCTGTGAGTGATGTGGTACTTTAGTGACAAGGTACCTTTGTGACGAGGTTCCTTAGTGATGAGGTTCCTTAGTGACGAGTTACCTTAGTGATGTGGTACCTTAGTGATGGCGTACCTTAGTGATGAGGTACCTTACTGACGAGGTACCTAAGTGACGTGGTACCTTACTGATATGGTACCGCCTGTAACGAGGTACCTTAAACAATGAAGTAACGAGGACTAGGCAGTGACTAGACCTCTTGCGCGACATGGAATCGAACCTCTTAAATAACGTCCTAACGCACTGTTGAGAAATTTGTACCCAATTCGTCGAGAAACGTGGTAATGGGCCATTTGGGTACCATGATGCAAGACTCTTAGGGTAGCATGGAACTGAAACTCTTGGTGACATGGTACCAAAATGAGCACCGTGGTACCGAACTTGTAGGGTACCGTCGTACTTGATATCTTGGTAACTTGGTACTAGACGTATTACCAGACCTCTTGACAATGTTGTACCGGGCCTCTTGAGTAATATGGTAGTAAACCTCTTGTGTAACGTGGTGCATGAGCTTTTGAGTAACGAAGTAGTGGACCTCTTGAGTAATATAGTACCGGACTTTTTGAGTAACATAGTACCGGACCACTTGAGTAAGGTGATACCGGGCTCTGTGCAAAATAACATTGTACCGGACAGCGGAAGTAATGTCCGGTACTTCAGAGCTCCTACGCTTTTAGGTTCCTATGTTTGACAGTCTCTACTCCCTAACACGCCTGGTCTGCGGTGGCAACAGAGTAAAATTCTGAACGCTACTTCCCGTCTTAAAATCCTTCTACTTCAATTCTAGTTAGCTTTACAATGTGTCCTACACCACATGCTACAGGTGAGCTTCTCTAGTCCTAAATATGATGTACAACTTCTCTTTTGAAAATTATTCTGCATCAATTCTAGTAAGTTCTGCAGTAGTAGTTAGCTCTGTTGCTGAAAGCTGCATGAGCTCTGGAGGTGCGATCTGCGATGGAACAGAACACTACTGGGCACCGCACACTATTTTTCAGTTCACCATAAATGAATTTAACCCTATCAAGTCTCCGAAACACATCGCATGTCTCCAAAAAAACTTATATTTAAAGCCCGGTACCTTGGATACCTTGGAGATGTTTAGGCCTTCACACCCGGGCCATACTGGGGTGCCGCCGCCTCGTCGGTAGTGCAGAAAGCAGGCCACTATTTAAAAGCTGGCCTCCAGTGCTGCTAAGAAGACCAGAATTTGCAGCACTATCGTAAATGCAAGAGAATATCCTAATAACTTTCTATTGCAACACCTGATTTTAATTAGACAACAAAAAGTTGTATAAAGTACTAGACAACACGTTACCCGTTGGGTCAAATAAAATTTATCAAAATCAAACAGTACTTTGAACTACAAAAATCTATTATTTACTTAAAATACAATTTAGAGTATTCACGATTATTTTGCTATTAAAAGTGTAAGCCTATAAAGAGGGTTAAGCAGCAGAATAAAGTTAATTTGCGCGGCTTTGTTTTGACCTCAGGGAGCATGATGAAGCCTAAACCTGAGTTCACCTCCACCCCGCCAGTCCGGCAGTGCAGTCTCGTTCCGCGGTTATCACAAAACGGACGACGGCCGGACCTGCTTCTCGCGCCGGCGATAGCACGTCGTGGAAAGCTGGCCTTCAGTCGGGAGCGAAAAGGGAATGTGCTTCTGAGAGGAGCCGTGCGGCCGAGAATGAGGAACCCAGGGAGGAATGATGTAGATAGGAAAGTTATCATGGAGGGAAGAATGATGTGGATATGAAGATTAAGATTGAGAGAGGAATAACTTAGTTTGGAAAGTTATGGTGAAGAGAGGAGACATTTAGGTAAGAAAGTTATGATGTAGAAACGAATATTGTAGATAAAGAAGATACACAGGGAAAAATGATATGAATAGGAAAATTATAATATAGAGATGAATGATGTAGACAGGAAAATTATGACAGAGAGAAGAATGATGTAGAGACAAACGTTGCGGAGAGAGGCTCTGTTGAAAAACTTTGCTAGAACTTCTTTGTCAATGTTGCCTCATTTACTAGCTTTACAAACACCATTGTCACGCCATTGTCACACATCCAAAAACAAAAAAGAAGAAAAATATCAATATCTCTTTCAGTCCTGTGAGCGAGACCTCATCAACCTCAGCTCATCCATCGACTCATCTCGGCGAGTTGAGTGAACTTTCCGGTCATGTTTCTTGATCGTTTTCCTTACAGAATACCAGGACGTGTAAGATGTCTGATTATGTTTCCTAATTCGTCTAGTTTTATTTTATTAGCACCCCAAATGTGTTCTTTTCGATAGCCTGGTGAGCAGGTAGACTTCAATGTCACTGATTCGTGAGAATTCCATACGATTTGTCCTATTCAGCAAGCATTGATTTCAGTAAATATTAGAAACATTAAGGTGCATCATACCTTGTGATCTATATAGTTAATACCTGGCGGAGTGGTGAAGATCTCCTGACCGCGGAGTTCTCGAAAATTCATGAGAGGAGAGATTATACATAAGCGCTATAAATTAACCTCAATCCAGCGCTCCTTGGCTTCTACGTCACGTTTGCCAATCGCATATTTATTAATGCTCGGTCAATTGGAGATCATTCACGTGACCATCATATATGACATGATTTCTTCTCATTGAATGCCTGATTAAAGTAGCATATATTCGCGTCGAATTAAGAATAGTTTCTTGAGATATTAGGTGGAGGCACCTTATCATGAGTAACATCATTTCAATTAAAAATGCGACTTCGCACGGAACTTATCGCGAACTCGGGTGGATCTGAAAAACACACGACGTATATAATTTACAGCGCAGCATGACTACATATATTTATTAGCAGTGACGTGGGATCACGACGCATCGTCACAATTTGTCAGGACACTTTATCAGTTAAATTTTGGCCATGTTGAGCTAGAACGGTATTTTGAAGTTAAAAATTTTATTCATCCGTCTACTTCCAACCATGAATGGCGTTCAACGAGGGAGCATCCATTAAAAATATTCCAAGACGACATTCAGTAACTCAAATTCATGCTTGTAGATAAGCCAACGAGAAAATTTATGAGGTAACTTGACCACATTTTCATTGGGAGCCCGACGTGCATTAGAGATCCTAAGATGACTTCATTCATACACGTCCGTCTGTTGTGTGGTAATGAGAACATATATGTATGAGTGTGTCACGTGTGTCAGGCATGTATGTCACGCAGCTAGGAGAAATCCCTCATGAATATATATATTTTGCAGTATGTACTGTCGTCATGGACTCATCACAAGAGCCTATGACGACTGCTCAGTTTATTCAATCGAAAGCTAGGCCCAAAGAAAATTACCTTCGCTGAGTCCCTTCAACTCTGAAATGATGAAAAATATATAACCAAGACGTCTTTTGTTCCAAAATGCATGTAAGTCTGGCGGGAAGGAAGTTTCCACACAATTTAAAATTTAATTCGCCTCATATGGAGGGTATTTGCAGAGCCTGCATCAGCAAACACCGCCATTGAAGTTGTGCGGAGCCGGAGCCTGCAATTGCAGAGTCAACACGGGGGCCGGCGGTCGCTATTGACTCAAGAGTCTAAACCTGCCAAAAAGACTCGGGCATCATCGACTCGACCATTTTTGTACTGGATTCGAAGTGCAATTTCATCACGATAAAAAGTGTTTCGAATCGCCCGACGATCCAAAGAAACAGGGCAAAATTTGAAGGAAAAACCGAGACGCACGTCGCCGTAAAAAATTTAGTGGAGACACAAAAGTCTCGCTCCGAAACTTAATTACTGATGCAGCGTGAAGCCTAAAAAAGGGGTATTTCTTACTGATTTAGATTCGATCGAAAATGAAGACTTTTCCCTGAAATTATTGTTCACTGCTGCTGCAGATAATAATGTTTACTCCGAACTTCGAAGGAAAATGTTCAAAGTTCGTTCAACTTCCATTGATCAAATAATTTTAATATTCCTCAAAAAAGTTAGTTTTATTATGTAGCTTTCTTGTAAAGATTCCATTTTCTTCAACCCTCTGAGTGTTGTGGAGGCTCACCACTCTCAGTTTAGTTAGCGGTTAAATTGTTAATAAATTTGACGAACTTCGTATGTGCCCATGGCTAGAAGGATAAGGGAGGGAGGCTTAAGTTAAATCTGTTTAAAAGCCGACTCCAAAGACCAGCAAATTAATCTTTCCCTTCATGTAGCACAGCTGTGATAAGTAGGTCTAAATTCATTGCAAATCATGCACCTATCGTCTACTCCTTTACGCGCACACAAACAGCGTCCGATCGCAATTGATTGTTATTGTTAATTGATCGAAACCTTCTCATTGCTACGGAGAAAAGGAAGAATTTCAAACCCAACCCAGTTGGAGCAGTGACGTGTAGCTGCGGCTTTAATTAACGAGAGGCGATTTAAAACTGTGGACTTCTCCTCATTTGAGTGCCAGGAAATTGCTTTGCGGACGTCGTGAGATGAAGCACTTGAGGAGACCCCCGAGCCTCTGCTCCAGCAATTTCGAGGTTCCCATCAAAGACCCGAAATTTAAAGAATTCTGAAGCCCTTGTGAACCATTCGAGCCTTGCCAGTAGCTGTTGCGTATCCCTTCTGTCCGACGTTCGTATGTTGAGTTTTATTGCTCCTATTGAATTACTTTTCTGAATCTATTGTAGTGCTATGCTAGTTGTATCATGTGTGTCAGGCCTCAAAGGATCAATAGAAAATTTGTTATACAATACAAATCATATCATAAAATTTTTTAACTTTCGTCTGCTGATCCATCAGGATTAGTTCAGTTCCAGACAGCCAGTCGGGTTCAGCAAGCCCAAGTTGTCAGCAAGTGAGCCAGCGCATAAATTTTCATCCTCTGCAGTGCAGGAGTCCCTGCCTTGTTTAATGCCTCCAACCTCTGGAATATTGGACTGTATCCTCGCACCCTCTACAAATTAATAGCTACTTAGGGATAGAGAAAGTGAATTCTAATAAGTTTGATCTATAAAACCGCAGGGGAGATATGCGCACAGAAATCCATTAATTGTCTAACAGCACAAAAAAGCTAGGAATTTTGATAAGCTAGGAAAGAACAGGAATTTTGGCTAGGAAAGCTTGTCGTGGGGTCTGTTAAAACTAATGACGCTGGGATCTACTGAAGCAATGTCGAATTTCTCAATGAAATTTATCTGTGCACTCTCGTGTTGCAAATTCGAGCCGTAATGAGTTTGAGGAGAGTCTCTGCCTCCTCACTCAACTTGGCCGTAAAAGCAGAAGTCTTCAGAAAAAATTAACTAACATTAGTGTTAATGAGTGTGATCCATTCAATTGTGAAACTTCCCTTCCACCTTCAGTAACTCTAACCATTTACCACTTTCCTCCAAATAGAAACGGGCACCTCTCGTTTGAAACCGAGTCAGACTCGCACCTAATATTATTGTTGCCTCCCCGGTGCCAATAGCAATATAGGCTAGAATTGCAATAACATTTTGGGTTCGCCGTCGGTAGGCGTAGCGCAATAACCAATGATCAGCGAAGCAAACAAAGCAATCGCAATGCGATTACATGGACCGCCCTTCATATCTCCCTCCTGCCCATGATCCTGCTATTGGACACCGCGGCCAGCTCTCGAGACACTCCAGAAATTTCTTCGGAACGCCTTGCCCTGAACGCTCGGCTACAAACTTTGCTCCTCAACTTGAGCCCCTGTTCCCTCAGTGTTCCCCAAGGATCATCTCCCTCAGTGATCAGGTAGGGCTTATATTCCTTGCCAAGTTCTCGCGGGGGATTGGCGCAATTTTTTGAAAAGTTGTCCGGTTCTGAAAAGAACAATGACAGGTAGAATGCATTCAATTGGATTTCTGTGGCTACGGGAATAATACGACGCATTAAATGGTGCTTTTCAATTTGAGTTCCCAATCAGGTTTTCAAAAAATTTGTTGATGCGTACCTATGACACGATATTATTGCTGTAATATTATGGAAAAAAGAAACGTGCATGCATTTGAAAGCATGAAGTATGAAGTCGAATGGCTCAGAGATTTGATATCTTTCGTCTTTTCAGTAACATTCTGAGCGATGAATCCGCTTATAAATAGGGACAATGCTATTTGAAATTCGATCGCCTGTTTTTCTTTCATTAATTATTTCAATTCATTAATTACTACGAAATTTCCGATCATTTTTGACAATCACTTCGTACGTAGAAGCGCCAAGCCTACTCCTTTCTATGGCCTTACGCTGATAGAAAAGTAAGTAGCTGAGCCAGCGAGAAGAATTATATTTATAATATTTTGTGCGAGTCGGCTGACCTGTTTAACAACTGCCAGTTGGCCAGTGCATCAGGGCACCAACAGTGAACTGCACAACACAGAAAGGACACTGTCAACGGTGTTTTTAACGTATTAATCCCAATACCAATTATGCAATTCACGCCTTATTGTTTGCATAACTGGGAGAGAAAATCTCACAGAGAATCGTCTTATGCTTTCGTAAAGAAAGTTCTGCATGCACCTTGCATACCATATACCGTAATTCTTGTACAAATGGTAGAGAAAAATGTGCCGGAAAGCGTCACAAGCTTTCACAAGCACACGACGTGTGGGGCGTTTAGCTGTCGGCATACTTATCGCACGAAGGCCAAAAATGAGAGCCCACTCTCGCTAATCTGGAAAAATGAGTCGAAGGGGAGTTGCGTTCCCACACTAGCGACAAAGGATCGAGTTTCAGTGGGAGCAATTGAACATTCCCACATGGAGGTAATATTTAATATTTAGGCATGTAGGAAAAAATTGAGGCTGAATTTCGGCATAATGAAGTGCCGGCCTTGTTTACGCATGGTGGAAATAGAAAGGAGAAATCTCGTAAGCTTCCAGTATAACCTTTACATCTTACATACACCTACAATATCAAATTTTTTGACACGTACGTGAAACGCTCCGTGAATTTTATGCGCTACTTTGTTCTCGTAGCGTTCGCTCGTGAAGTTGGTGCGTGAAGCGCACGTGTACGCACTTGAATGTGCGTAGAGCACGCTATGTGTGTACAGCACGCGATGTGTGTACAGCATGCAATGTGTGTAGAGCACGCAACAGTTGTGTTGTGGAATGTCCGTCATCAGAGCGATAGGGTTTCTAGTGTACAGTACTTTTTTCGGCACCTCACAAAAAATATGTATGAAATACATAGATTATTTGTCAGGACCTCCGAATAATACGACATGCACTCTGCATCAAGCAAGAGGAACTAATTAGGCTATATGCTCATCTTCCCTCAGAATAAAGTAGACGATACGTATTCTATCAAACAAAGTAGATTAGGCCTCAGTACCAGTTAAAGTAGACTAAGCATATCCTTTCAACACATTGTAGGCCATGTGGCATTTCCCAGCGCAACGTAAATTGTCTCTGGTCACAATGCAAAATGTACTAAGCTACTTCCATCAGCACAAGGTAGACTGTGCTACATCAATCAGCGTAATATAGACTGTGCCACTACCATCAGCACAAAGTAGAGTATGCCACTACCAT